>JAYDZE010175222.1:0-21703 GCA_034509125.1 Monilaria moniliformis | reverse complement strand
TTCCGAATGGTGCGCGCATTGGGATCGACCTGCCAAACAAAATGATTAGTTGCACAAATAGAAAACACTTTGCCTCTGACACTAATCTATGACCATTCCAACCTTGATGATTTGCTCCCATTGTTCGGCATCACAATCCACCATATAATCACCACGTAGATTGAATCCGATGCCACTTCTTTGCAGGATATCACGCAGGGAGTAATAGTTCTTCTTCCACGTTGCGATCTTTGAAATGATGTTGGGATTCACTTTCAAATCCGTGGCTGGAAACTCCTTACGAATAGCCTCTTCCACCTTACTCAGGTACCCCGGCTGAAACCCGTTATCGGACTTCCATACTTGTGCAACCAACTCCCGTAAAGTGGACACCAGAATTTCCTCTTCTCTTGAAGACCAGCATCTCCGCGTCCTCTCTGGTTTTGCGAACCTCGTGCATCCGAACTCGCTAGTTCCTGCAAATAATATCGCCACAACTTTAACGAGCTTCTTTGTGCAGAATGCATCCTGAAACCCATCCTATACTCCACAATGTAGTCCTCATCTTCAAGACGACACATTATCCAAAAATTGAAAGAGTGAGACATTAATTACCCTCGGTACCAGGGCTCATATCCACGTTGCTCCGCTTGCCCATGTATTCCGCCATTAGCTAAAATGACCTTTTAGAAATCTCCTGCTCACAGATCAGCACAAATCCAAAAAAATGTAAATATTTTAGGACATTGGTAATACACGGATAACCATAACTTAACTTCGCATGGTTTAAGCGGCATAAATTCTTACACAAAAAAACAAACCAACAAAAATCGCGGGTCGTTTAATCGCTAGGGTTTTCAGCAAAAAACAACGAATCCGACCATTGAATTCTGACCCTCGACAACTAGAGCAACTAACAACTTACCATCAATTTTGGGGCAAGCAGAGTAACAACAACGGAGACGATGACTCGAATGTCCAAAATAAACGGGCTTACCCTGTAGTATGCTGTGAACACTTTTGCCGTCTTCAAGCGCCAGCTCATTCAAGCATTCCTTGTACTCCGATTTTGCGGGGACAAACTGTGCGGAAAACCCTGCAGTAGCTTCACAGCGGCGGAAGCAACTCGCCGAGCATAGGGTAGAAACAACCGACTCTGGGTATCTTTGTGAGCATTACTGAAGGGGCAAAGTTGTCATTTCAAAAGCTTAACCGTTATACTTTCTCATGCTACCAAACACAGTTTTACATGCAGCACATATTTATCTACTCCACCAAATACCCTGCTTATGTTTAAGTATTAAGCTGGACAAAGATAACTTAACTGCATTCTAACTTAACTATGCTTATCCTACTTGGTGTACCAAAAGGGCCCTTAGTGGCCAAAATATTGCACTCATATCCTTTGTTAAGCATGTAATTATGGACATATCTTCCCATATTCAAGTCCCCCAACATAAGTACAAGCACGAAGAATGGATGTGATTGTCAAAATATCTGGTTCGGAATGACTCGCCATCCTCAAGAATAACCTTATCGACTCTTGATACAAACCTGATTCAAAATATCCACGAATAATGGTATTCCAAGCGAAACTATCTCTATGAACCATCTCACGAAAAATCCCCCTGCAGTAAACCAGCACATTAAACTTAAAATACATTGCCACCAACACATTGCTGACATTTACATCACTACGTTTTCCAAGCTTCTATACCAAGCAGTGAACTTCACCCTCTACAACCTCCCCTAATCCGCCGGAAGACAGCAAGGCGCTCGATAATGAAAAGTAATCAGGTAACAAACCAACCACTCTCAGTTGATAGTAAACTTCTAAATGCTTCCTTGAAGTAGCCATTAGAAGTATATCCAGATATCAAACTGTTCCACGATACAATATCTCTGTGCAGCAATCCACCAAACAGTACTTGAGCATGCCCCAATTCGTTACACCTAGCATACATATCTATCTGAGCATTACTTCTATACAGATCATATTGAAAACCCAATTCCACAACATGCTCATGAACAACTCTCCCTTTCTCAAAATCCATCGAACTCCCACAAGCATTGATCATCGAAGGGAATGTGTAATTATCAGGCTCTACCCCAAGTCCTCATTTCCGCGTAAAATTCTAATGCTTTTCTGTAACATCTATTGTGGGTCATGGCTCTAATGATCGTATTCCACACATAAACATCATTTGGATCAGAAATCCCACCAAAAACTAATAAAGCGGAATCGATATCTTTGAATTGGGAGTATCTGGTGATCAACGCCGTCGTTGCCGTCGCTGCCCGCCATTACCGTCGCCGTCGTCTCCCTCACCCAACAAGTACGCCTCCTTGGAAATTTAAGCGAAATTTGGTCTTTTGGCTAGCCGTTGTTCGTATGATTTAGCTAGGTATTGGGTTTATTTTTCATTGTGTTTGGATTGGCTGCTAAAGTATTAATCACCCAAATGATGTTTGTCGAAGCAAATGAGGCTGCCTTCTTTGTTTTGAATCCAGCTTACCCGATCAGAATTCAATAACTTATATGGCACAAGGCATATTGGTCGTGATCAAACACTGTAACTAATCAGTTTTTAGAATATACTATGAATAATTAGTTGAGAATGTTATATTGTATTTCTATGTATTGAGAAGTTATAGAAAGTGTAGTTTTCTAGCTACCTCAGAATGAACGTTCCCTACTTGCACAAGGATGGTTATTAATAATGTAATGTTATTTATCAACAGGCATGCCCTTGCATATGAATAAGGCTTGTTCAGTGCGATGCCCTTATCTCTTCACTACAAATGAATATTATCTTTAGTAGTCATATGTCAATACTGAGTTTACTCGATAGAATTGATTTCTAAGTTGAGTGATAGCACTGGTAGCCCTTGCCATTCTGTTAATATATACTAGAATACTAGCCATCGCACTAAACATGGATATTTTTAACTTTGCTGCTGACCTATGTTGCACGCCTGAGGATCTCCGTGCACTACAAAAAATACGCGTTTTACTGACGGATTTACCGACGGACACAAATCCATCGCCAAACACCAACGGATTTCCGACGGATAATCCGTTGCTGAATTCACCGATGGAAGTACCGAGGGATTCCCGCGCCAGTTCTTCGCGCCAAATATGCCGACACCGTTACCGACAGAGTGTCTGTCGGTACTCTAAACGACGGAGAACACCGTCGGTAACTTGTTACTTAGTTATATTTTACCGACGGACAGAGCTCCGTCGGTAGTAGCGACGCTGCCGTCGGTAACCCTTTCTTCGACTTTTGTTTCGCGTTTATAGAAATCAAATACCGACGGGCTGGTTATCCGTTGGTGACAATGACGGTCTCCTCCGTCGGTAATCCGACGCTTTGTTCTGAAATATGTTCTAGTCGCGAGCCCTAATTTGTTTCTTCCCAATCCTCCCATTCTTCCGATTCCTCCCCCCATTCTTCCCAATCCTCCCCTCGCTCCTGCGTCCAACGCTCGCCTGTCGCCCGTCCCCGCTTGGCCTTAGCCGTCGCTGCTCTCTCCTCCCCTGCGCCCGTCGCCGTTCTCCACTCGCCCCATTCTCGTTGTCTCTCTCGCACGCTCTCTCTCTCTCTGTCAGTCTCTCTCACGCACGCACGCATTGTTCTCGGTTTTAGCAGATCCGAACAAAATTCAAAAGCCAAAACGTTGAGTTTTTGAATTGAGCATAGCCGAGTTCAGCAATTTGATGCCGGTGATTGAGGTTTCTGTCTACTGGGATTGCATTGGATTGGAAATTGTTTGCTGGGAACACTGCAAGATTTGATTTCTGAGCAGGTAAATGGTGATTTTGTGATTCTTGTTTAAGTTTCTCTGTTTGTGACGGCATAGAGTGCTCAGAGCATAATCATCGACGAAGAATTGATTAGCCGTGTGATTTTGTTTTGTTGAAATCGATTTACTGGTAATTTTCATATGGCAGCGTCGGCGGCCACCTGTTCGGTGGCGGAGAAGCTGAAACTACAACTGGAAACGCCACCACTGATCCATCTGAAGGTGGCCTTCTCTTTCTCTCTCTCATGTTTCATACCATAAATATATATATATCTTCTTTTTTCTTTTTCTTTCTCAAACAAAATATTATTTGAGTAAGTCCCTTTGACCTTAGATAAAAATATACAAAACATATTACATGTTCATGTACCTATAGAGCTAGACTAAGTCCATTGTTTCTTTAGCTAAGCAAGTTGTTGTGAGAATTTGGGATGGGTTGGTATTTTTTCTTATAGAACTAATGTCAGGTCGAACATTTTGTCAACTCTTATGTTTGTCATTGCATCTTATATAAACGAAAAGTTTATTGATGCTTTATATTTGAGAAGATAGGGCTTTGTCAACTATTATGTATAGTTTTCCTTGCTTCTGGATTATGGTTTGTAGAATGAAGATTTCCTGTTTAAGAATTTATGTCATCAATGTACTTGTCCAGTAGCTTGGGAAGTTCACATCCCAAGTTTGAGTAGAGTTGAGCACCAAATAAATGCCTTGGGGACTGTTGTTTGTCACAGGAAGCAATGAGACTAACTGTTGATTCATTCTCCAATTTGGCCATAGAGCCAGCTTTTATGAGATACAGATGCAGCGATGAACCATCAAAAATCGAAAAGCTGTTAGGCGGTGGACAAGGTTGGTTTTATATTCCAGTCCATGGCAGCGCAGTCATATATTTTTTTCTCGACTTATAGGTTTCTTCAATTTGTCTATTCAATTAGATGATGTTTGGAACTTAAAATACCTGTTAATCAGTGACCTTGTTAATTCAACTGCACTGTCTCTCGTCATATAAAATATTATTCATTAGTTGAATCTTTAGCTTAATGGCAAGCATAAGCTCTTCCTTTCCCTCTATAAAATGAAGTATCTCAACTGCCCCCCCTCCCCCCCAAACAAAGCACCCACACTATTTTGGATTGATGCCACATCCTCTCTCTGGGATGCACTTAGGTATTGTGGAAAGAGTTTTTGGGTAATGTTTTTTTTCTAACTCTTTTCACGTCGTTGATGCTGTGCTATTTTGCTGCAGTTGCAGATATTTTGCTGTGGCGTGATGAGAAGAAGACCTTTATATGTTTTGCATTGCTTGGTTTTATGTATCACTGGTTTTTCCTGTCTGGGAATACTTTTATTTCATCTCTTGCCCAACTGCTACTGCTAACCATCGTGTTGCTTTGTGGGCACCATGTTCTATCACTATCTGGGTAAGTTTAATGTAACTATCCTTTTCTTTGCATGTTAGATATCATTCTGCTAGTTTCTTCTCTTGCATATGAGGTTGTTCTGTGCTGCGATGTTTTAATGATATTCATACTCCATATAATTCTGTAGCAATGTCTATCCCGTGCTCATTATTGTAGTCTGTTTTTAGACTGTTTTCTGAATTAAACAACTGCATCAGATTGATTGGCAGGTTACAGTATATTCTATGACTAAAATAAAACACCGACACTATTATTACTGAGTGAATATATAGTGTAATTTCTTTATCGTTTTTTATTGAAATCATGTTGGATTATTTACAACACATATACTACAGATATGGATCCACAGTTCCTAGATTACCATCATCATGTTTTGAGATCTCAGAAGTTGATGTGAGAAGCTTTTTCTTCGCGATGAAATGCATGTGGGATAAGGTGGAGTCCCTAATCAAGTCATTGGCTCAAGGAGAAGATTGGTTTACCTTTTTGAAGGTATGTAATTACTGAACTTGTCCTAATTTGAGGTGGTTTGTATTAGGTCCAAAATGGTGAAGCTTCACTTCTTTGCAAGTAGAATGATTATGTATCTGAAGACTGAATGGTAGATGAGAATTTTCAAATTGGTATGCTTTCTTGAATAAGCATTCGGTAACAGCCTTTCATCTAGGAGCTTCCTCTGTTCCTGAATTGCTCATGTTGATTGTTTCTTTTCTGATTGCTTGTGGGGCCAGAAGTTGCTCACATAACTGATGAGGCATCTTCTGTAATCTCCAATGTGTTGAATTGCAAACGTAAAATGATTTAAGACGAATGATGTGGATAGCTTTAATGTTTTGTCCAGAAATAGTTTTCTTATGATATTTTATAAAGGATATTTTTCTGTCTATTACAGGTTGCGTCTTTCACATATGTTTTCAAGTGGATTGTTTCGCAGTACTTGGTCCAGGCCATTGGTGTTGGTACGTATTTTGATTACATGCGCTTGATGTTGGTTTAGAATTTTGACATCCTTTAATGATTTCGCTTCATGGTCAATCAATTGCAGCTTTGGTCTCTGTGTTCAGTTTGTGTTTCGTGTACGAACAATACGAGGAGAAAATAGACGAGATAGCAGTAATCGTATACAAGATTGCCAGTAAGTTAACCATCTTGCTGGCTAGCAAATTGCCAAAACCTAACTCTAGCTATAATCCTTTGACGGAGAAGGGATCTAAGTGTAGTTTGTTAGATGGCAGGCAATAAGATCTTCGTCGTCCCTGTCTTTTTGTAACCTTACGCTTGTAACTCTGTAACCAACTTTTGTAGATATGTAGTGTAGCTTCTTTAGATTACAATGATATGCTTCTCTTGCTCGAATTTGAAGTGCTGGTGGTGTATTTCTTTAATTTTTTTTAAATAAATATATTTACAAGATAATGTAATATTTGATATTTTTTTTGTAAGAAAAATTATTTTTCTGTGCAAGATTTATCTAGAAATAACCTTCATATAGTAATATTTTTCTCTGGTCCTGATAATATGACTGTATGGATTTCTACTGTAGTTATTAAATTGAGAACTACTCTAGCACATCATTAATGTATGCCAATACTTTGCAATATCAAAAATAACCATTAAAAGTTAAAAACATGCGACCAAGTTGCATTTATTATTATAATTATTTGTGAAAGCTCAATCATTAAAAGAACTCTATATGGAAATTTATATTAGATCACAACATCATTTATTTTATTTTCGCAATCAAAACATTCATATATTTTTTCAGTTATAGAACCTCGTTGTTACAATGGAAAAACAACAATATTTCGTAGTAAAGGTCGAATAATTTTTTTTGAAAAACTAGGATGCTAGAATTACAAAATAAAAATAAAAATAAATAAAAATAAAAATAAAAATAAAAATACAAGATTGTGTTGTAATTATAATATTCAAAAAACCGTGACATAATTATAAAATTGGATGGTAACGTTTAAAAGATAATTTGTAAAGGGTGGAAAATATTTGTTTTTTCTCCAATTTTTTTTTCGGAAGAAAAAAGAAAAGCGGTTAAATAAACCAAAATGCCAAGTATTTATCTGACTGAGAGTCCGAGTTACAACCGGCAGCGCTTTTAAAATCGAACAATTCTCATCTCAGCTTCGAAAACCCTAATTTACCTCGATTCCCCTCCTTTTCCTCTCTCTCCCTCTCTCTCAATCGACCTCCGGCGATCTCTTCTGTCCGTTTCTGCTGCATAATTTTCTATCGGACTCAATTCTAATGAGGCCGGCTGGGAATCCAACCCAGGGCTACGGCGGCGGCGGGGATATGCAGCGGGAGAATCCTCCCTCGAACAATCTATGGATCGGTAACGTGTCGCAGGACGTTAGTGAGGCCGAGCTGAAAGCGCTGTTCGAGAAATACGGCAAAGTCGATAGCGTGACGACGTACTCAGCTCGTAACTACGCATTCCTGCAGTTCAAAGAAATGGAGGAGGCGAGATCTGCGAAGTTGGCTCTCCAGGGCTTCTTTTTCCATGGAAATTCCTTAAAAATCGAGTTTGCGAAACCGGTTGGTGAATATTTATTGATTAATTGGTTTCAGACTTTATTATGTGTAAATTACTATTCGAATTTCGATTTAGTTAGTTTCCTGAATAAGTTTCTGTACTTGAGCTGAATCAAGCGGATTGGATGCTAATATCAACCATGCAGGATTAAGGTTTCGATTAACAACTTTGCCTTTTGCTTTTGCGTACGTTCCAAGATGTTTAACACTTTGTCTGGTACAACTGTAGAGTTATATCCTAGAACGGCAAAATTTGGTTTTCGTGATTTTCTCGAAAAGGTGATTTTCCTGGTTAAACGTTCATAATAGTAGTTTTGGTGCAATACATGCAATCTAATTGATGGGAACTATTGAGACGTCTCATTACATAATCTTATAGGCAAATGTTGGTATGCATTACGGGATAACGTTGGGTATTGTACTCATATTAATATGTTTGAGTGTCTAACCTAAAAATTCTTTCATTATTAGAAATTTTAAGACCCATGATGAACTAAGAAAAAAAATGCACAAATGCCTACATTGTATTCGTTTATTCCCTACCAGAGTAGGGAGGATAATATATACCAACTAGTACATTGTCTTGTTAATCTGTAACACTTCATTTTCCCTCCTCAAAAACAGCTGATAATTAAGAAAACACAATTAAGTTTTGGCATCTATGTATTTCAATGTAATATTAAGAGTCCTTTTCATTTACTATTAAACTCAAATTAATGGTTTACAAGTTGTAAGCCTGGGGCTATTCTCTAATAGTTAGGCTTTTCCAATGAAAATTAATCTTTAGATGGTTCTTCTAAGGGTTTCTAATATCACAATTCAGCAGGCCCTACGAGCTGTCTTTACCTGATCGCTAATATGTGAAATAGAAATCTAAAGACCTCTAACAGTCTCTACTCTGTACAACAGAAAGGGTTGATGGACTTGGAAGATATAAATTTTAAGGTGGCACTTCCTCATTAAGATATTTTTATAAAGCTATATATTATACTACTCTGGCGGTCTTCAATTCCCAACATAAGTAAAGTTTCTTTTGTGAGAATATGATGACAACGTCGAATGAGAAATATGGTTCAGCTGCTGAAAGCATCTCGAGTTTGAGAATTCTGAGAAAATTTTGAGAAACTACATGATATGCATATATAAAAAACTATACGTGGATCCAATAATGTGGTTTGGCAATGTTCACTGATGGAAAAATAGTCTCTCATCACAAAAAAAGATGTATTGTTCAAGTTGCAACAAATTTGATAAATCTGATGAAAGAGTCATAAAATTGAAAAATTCTTCTGCTGCTCTTCGAAGATTAAGCATTGCATGACAAGTATCCAATTGGTACAACTCACTAAAAGACAAACAATGAGCTGAGGAAAATACATTTGATCTGTGTTCCTCATCCCAATTACAGTGATCATTCATTGATCAATATAGGCCTTTTATGCTGCTAATGACTTGTTTGTCATTGTTGTTGCAATTGGATAGGATAGCATTTTCTTTTCAACCTTCATTTCAATTTTATCAAGACTAGACAATTTTGATTTTGGCCTTCATACATGTATTGAGCCTTAGCCTTACTCTTCATTCCGACTCTAATGCTTAAATAAATGCAACATCAGATATCAAGTGATTGCGTCTCTTTAAAATGAATGTTGGGGGCGGAGTGGATACAAAGTTAAAAACCAGCGAGTAGGTTCCTCATAGTGACCAATAATGAAGTTTGATTGCTTTAAGGCTGGTTCCGAATTTGATGGCTGAATTAGTCTGTGTTTATAAGCATTTTTCATGCAGAGCATTGAGCTCTGGTTCAAAATGCCTGAATATATAAAATTTATTGCTCATTTACCCATCTCTTTTTATCTAATTGTCTCGTGATATATTCAGAAAACTTGCATGTCTTAACTGTATAAGGCGTGTTTTGCATGGCCTAACCATGAAATGTGAAATGGTGTTGTTGAATTAACTTGTATTGTGTAAAACACATGCATTTAGATTCATGTAAGGTATTGATTGCATAAAATGTTGAAAGAACAATGTCTAGGCCGATCTCCTCTTTATGAAATCATTACTTAGGAAATTTACAAATGTTTTTGCTATGTATTGTGCACCATCATGCATTTCTTTCTCCGCTAACAATAATAGCACATAATACTTTTTTGGAATACTTGTTGAATCTCGTCTTGTGCAGGCTAAACCTTGTAAAAGCTTGTGGGTGGCTGGAATAGGTCAAACTGTTTCCAAAGAAGAACTGGAGAATGAGTTCCTCAACTTTGGGAAAATCCAGGAATTCAGGTTTCTCAGAGATCGGAACACTGCTTATGTTGATTATGTTGCACTGGAGGATGCTACTCAGGCACTGAAGACAATGAATGGGAAACGGATTGGTGGTGCTCATATACGTGTGGATTATCTCAGGTCACAGTCTTCCAAAAGAGTAAGTTAATTTTGCCACGAGTTGTTCCTGTGTTTCTCTATGAACTTTTCATATCGACCACAAAAGTACTTCCTATTTTATCTACTTGCATCATTTGGGAAGTGAACAGTCTTTGATCTATTGGTGTAATGTTAATACTTCAGTTGCCCATGCTTATGGATGGCTGTACTAGATCTTAGTTATGTGACCTCTCCCTAACTTTGTTTCTCTTACAAATCATTACAGGAGCTGGGTCCAGATGCTCCTGGTAGGAATATGTGGATGGGACATGATTCCATGGGCAATTATTCTGACCCTAGTCTTGCTGGGTCCAAAAGGAAAAATGTGAGTTCTAACTCTGACAATTCTAGCAGTGCATTAATGCATGGGACTGAATAATGTTGGTGAAACTGATAAATCTGTAGTCGATGTCTCTGCATGTGTACGATAAGTTGATTCTCTTGGTCTTATAATTTGTTAACACTACTAGTAGAATCAGTTTCTAAGAACATGTTTCTCATGTTAAGTTTGTGGTATGTGCAATTTTGGTTGCCTTCTCGCAATTGATTCAATTATTTGCTCTAATGTTGGCATTGCAGCAATTCCTTCCAGCTGGATCACAATATGGAGATGCACCACTTAGTAAAGTTCTATGGATAAGATATCCTCCTGCTGTTGTTATTGAAGAAGATATGCTCCATAATGCCTTGATTCTGTTTGGGGAAATAGAGAGGATTAAGACATTTAGTGACAAGAACTATGCTTTCGTAGAGTTTAGAAGTGTTGAAGAAGCAAGGCGTGCCAAAGAAGGATTACAGGGAAAACTCTTCAATGATCCCAGGATATTACTTGAGTACTTTAATGGAGAATTTCCCGGAGGGAGAGGACAATTTAGTGAATATGCACTTCAACCAGGTCAGATGGACATTCTTGGCCTTAACCATCCTGCTTTACTAGGCAATAATCCTGGACATCCACAATCTCTTGGAATTCGAGGACCGGACTTATATGTGAGGCCACCCTTAGGTCCTCATAGTACGTTTGAACATGCAGTTCATGGGCCAGAATTTATGGACTTGGCTGCTGGTCATAAATTACAAAACCCTAGTCCCAGAACTCTGATGGGAGGCCCATCTTGGAATAGATTATCTCCCCAACCTGGAATAGTTTCTTCTCCGTCAACAGGTTTTAATGTACCAAACAGGTCCGAGTCTGGTACATGGGATGTTTTTGATGCTAACCAGTTTCAAAGGGACTCCAAAAGGTCAAGGTATGAAACATCTTTTCCTTCCGAAAGAGCTGAATTGGATGAGCCGTATGGGCTGCCTTTAGCAAGAAGTAGTGGAGCATCGGGTTCATTAATAAGGGGCATGACTGGCGGGCCTGTTCAGCGTCATGCTGAAAATGATTGCATATGGCGGGGTCTTATTGCAAAGGGCGGCACACCTGTTTGTCATGCTCGATGTGTTGCTGTAGGAGAAGGCCTTGCTGCTGATATGTAAGTGACTTTTGAACAATTGTACCACTTGTTTCATAAGAATAGTGCTTCACGGTTGGCATGGTACTTCTTGGATCTACTTGCATAGATCTTTCTGTAATAAAAATCTTAATTAGTTTATAGAATTGCTTGGCTAGCTTATGATTTATCACCTATTCTATTAGAAGTTCAACTAAAATTATGATCTTCTTGGCTTGCATATTCCAGCATCATGTGATGTAGTTGGTAGCAACCCGCAAATTTTAGCTGCTGCCTCTCTGAGCCTGAAGAAGCTACTAAACAATCTATTGGCTATATTTTATGTAGTTTTATCATTCGTGATCTAGTACATTGTTTTAGTAGGTGTTTATGCTATGAATTACAACCCACTCTCTCTTTCTCTCTCTATATATCCTAGACCCAGCATGGGCACCTTCTAAGCACCTAGTGTTATTTAGCTTTGAAAATGTATTTGCTATGGTTCTGTTGGATGTGTGTTTTTCCTTTTTGAACATTCTAGCACACAGTAAATAGAGTAAGTTTAAAAATAATGGATTTTCGTGAGATTGTCTTTGTTCCCTTACAAAACTTTCTTGGATGTTCGTTTGGTGTAGCCCTGACGTGGTTAATTGCTCTGCTCGAACTGGACTGGACTTGCTGAGCAAACATTATGAGGATGCTACTGGGTTTGATATTGTGTTCTTTATACCCGATAGTGAGGAGGATTTTGCTTCATATACAGAGTTCTTGAGATACCTGGGTTCGAAAGACAGGGCAGGAGTCGCTAAGTTTGATGATGGGACAACCTTATTTTTAGTGCCTCCATCTGATTTCTTGACTAAAGTTCTAAAAGTTTCAGGGCCAGAACGTCTTTATGGAGTGGTTCTCAAATTTTCTCAAGTAGCTCCTAGTAGTGCTGCCACTAATCCACGGTTAAGTCATCCTCCATATGCAGATCCACACAAATTGACTGTGCCGCATACTGGATATGCTCCTAATCAATCAGAGGAAAGGCCTTTGAATAACTCTAGAGTTTTGCCTGAGGATCCAAATATGCCTCCAAAAGCTCCTACTCCTGTAGCTGGCTCTTTCCCTGCACATTCTGTTCCCCCAGCTACAGTAGCAACACAATCTGGCTTAGCATTGACACCTGAGCTCATTGCTACTCTGACATCACTCCTTCCTCCAAATAATGCTTCTTCTGGTTTACAAACTGCGTCGTTACTGCAGACCACCTCTACATTGGGTGCAACATCGCATGTTGCTAGTGGTCCTGACAATGTGGCTCCCTGGAAGCATGAACAGCAGGTGGTAGGTCAGACCAGTCACCTTTTGCAACAGCTAGGTAGCCAGATTAACCCACAGTTGCAACATCTGCAGGCAGCTCAAACTGCTCATGCAGGTGCAAATGCAGCTAACCAGTTCCACCAAATGTACAATCCAAACAGCCAGATGAATGATCACCCAATCAATATGGCAACTCAGGGTGCTGCTTCATCTAAACCAATGGCACCTGTTTTTTCCTCGCAAAGTGGACAGGATATGAACCAGTACTATCTTCAAGGGGTTTCTCAGGATGTTTCGAGGAGTCAGGGGTTGGATAATGGAAAAGATGCTCAGAGGTTGTATAACCCATCTATTGTCCAGCAACCATTGTATCCTATGGCTTCACCGAATCAACTTAGTGGTGTTCCCCAGCCACAGCCATATATGCCGTTGGCTTCTTCTGGAGTAGAGGCAGCACATCAAAATCAGCCACCTCAGGGTGCTCCTCCATTTGGGGCAACCCAGGAAAGTGTTGAAACAGAGGCTGACAAAAATGAACGTTACAAGACTACACTTATGTTTGCAGCTAATCTCCTCTCCCGAATACACCAACCATCGAGTAATCAACCAGGGCAGGGTGCAGGGAGTCATTGAATGCCTTTTCTTCATCAGGTAATATTCACCTTCATTTTTGTGCCTTTCCTTTGCTTTTTTTATTTTTATTTTATGAAGAGCGTGACTCTTCAATCAGTTAATTTCAACCATGCTCGTGATGATATTTCTTTCATGTGCTGCCTCTCACATTTTCATGTTCAATAGCCTAATAGTAGGGTAAGGTTCTGAGAGTAAATTTCTGGTCAGGAAATTGTGGTCCTACATATATATTCTTGCCATCTAATCTGGGGTAGGGTGGTGGCTGATATGACTAGCTTATGTGGTCATGTCTATGGTTTAGAGGTTATGTCTGCCCTAGCAATCTGTAATAGCAGCACTGACACTTGAGATTGGCCCAGTGATGAATGTGCAAGAGTTGTTTTGGGCCTCTTGGCCTTTTCTAACTTGATGTTTGAACACAAACATCATCATAAGGGTTTAGTCATAAAAGATGCCGTAGTTTGTTCATTTACATTTGTTTTGATCTTCTTGCATTAGTGCCTGGCATTGGATGAGCAAATCTTCGATATTATTTAGTCATGCATATAAGATGATTGTTCTCCTCTTGACGTACTAGATGACCTAAGGGATCCTTTCCTGATTATACTGTCTAAAGGGAGATATATAAAGTAAAAAAAATGGGGAGTCTATTTGTAATAGCATTTGTTTATTCTGGATCTGTTTTCTAGAGCATGCAAAAAATTTACATAGTGAGAAGTCAACAATGCATTGATACTGTGGTTTAAGTACAGTTGATAACCTTATATTAACAGTCAGGGTCTGACATGAATCCGTGATGATGAAGTGTTGATATATTCCAGAGTAGATTGGGTTGGGTGACTGTAGTATTCATTTAGAAGATATGTTATCCTCTAGCGTTATTACCTGCTTCGACTGAGGTCCTCTTCATCTGTGTTCTCTAATAATTGAAGAAGTCTTTATTCTGTTATTATGTCATAGCTGGCACAATAATATTTTCTTAAGTGAATTATGACTTAGGTAATAGTAATTTTTATGCTAACTATATGTTTGATGGTTTCGTTCATTTCTTTGGAGATCTCATGGTATGTAGGGTTGTCATACATATGTGTGTTTAATTTTCCTTCACGGTGACCAGCTCAAGTGCCAGGCTGATAATGCTGGGTGGACATTTAGGAACTAGTACAAAGGATGTGAAATATAGGTTTATAGGTTATGGGGGCGTCATTTAGTGAGTTTCATTGTCATTCACTTTAACTGCTGGAATAAGAAGGCTATATGTTGGTAGAGTTTTTAGGCCTAATTGCTAAGCCATGCTCTGAAGGTGCAGAGCTTTAGGTAGTTTACATGATTTCCACAGTCGGGTTAGGCATCTGTTGAGAGGATTTTGAGCCAATGATATTTGATCTTCTGCATCTTCTCTTACTAAATTTCCCACACACATGCTTTTCTCAAGATATTTTCGCTATCTCTAGCTTATTAGAATTATGATTTCCATTATCATCTTCATATATATATATATATATATATGCATTTACCAGACAAACTATGTTTATGGTAGATGTGACTTTCAGTGCCTTTACACTATATGTTCACCTTAGGTCATATGCATTCTATAGTATATATATTATCAGAGATATGTCATTTAGGTCATGCAAGTTTTGCCCCCCTCTTTTTTTCTTTTATTTTTTCAGTTACTGATTTAATAGTTATAGGAATTTGTATTTGGAAATTGTAAACCTACTTTCACTAAATCTGACATGATTTCAATTATGTGTTTTCTCCTCAAGTATTTCCCAAGGAAGAAACTCAAGACATTTAAAAGATACCTAAACCTCCTAATTATATGCCTCACACAGAACAAAATCGCTAATATCTATCGAAGAAAAGCAAAAAAGATATAACAGGAAAAAATTGCTTAGTAATATTTAAAATTTGAGCTGTGTACAC
Organism: Monilaria moniliformis; assembly: GCA_034509125.1. Classification (NCBI taxonomy): domain Eukaryota; kingdom Viridiplantae; phylum Streptophyta; class Magnoliopsida; order Caryophyllales; family Aizoaceae; genus Monilaria; species Monilaria moniliformis. The sequence continues at coordinate 6,210 of JAYDZE010175222.1, read as the reverse complement.
AATTTTCCACATTAGGGACAATAATTAAGGTCTTTCAAGTCTAATCCAATGATTAAGCACAACTATTCTAGTCCTTCAATCGATTAAAGTACGATATGCTTCTTTATGGAAAGATCAAACAGAACAAATGTCACCTTTTTTTATTTTATTTTTTGCTTTCCAATTAAGGAGCCCCATCCCTTAGTTCCCTGCTACATTGTCCTTAGAGCTTCGTTGAAGAGGTCATGAGTGAACAAGTGTTTTTTATCTTAAATTAATGACATCTAAAGGAGCTTATTATAGGATATTTTATTTTATTTTATTTTTGAAAATTTGGGAAACCAATATCTTCGTCTTGACTCAATATCGATTATGAATATTTTCTGGCAATTATAGACAACCCAATTGATCTATATACACACACTATCAACGCATTCAATCCGACAAAACTCCACAAATTTTCATATTCATCCATAAGTAAAGACAATCTGTATTGTATCATTATATGCATAAGATTACACTTGTGAGTTGGGGTGTAACATTTCAACGGTGGAGATCAAGGACAAGCTATACGTACAACCAGCTCTACTCAACCTTGAAACGTACAATTGTAGTAGTTCCTTCCAGAGTGAGCCATATTCTTAAGCCAAATAAATAAATATTTAAAATAAGATTTGGTTTGTCCGCTTCTTATTTGGATTATATGGTGATTTGGAAGATAATAAAGGCCTAGCAAATATAATCGGAGTGGAGATGTTACATTTTTACTCCAAATAATTCATTCAAAGTCGGTGGCTTATTAATGTCACTGGGTTGAATTTCTGGGCAACAAAGTTTATTGCAATTAATGATAGACTACGTGGTCAACTAGGGTTGGGTACAGTTAAATACTGTGTGTCTTGTCTTTTTTAAGTGGTTTGACAAGGTCACAAGAACAACTGAGTGAAAACAAATGAACTTTTAGATTATTCAAATGAACTGAAAAAATTGATTTCCAAGAGTCTTATTTACACAAGAATTAATTGCCTCTCTCTCTCTCTCTCTCTCTGAATATCTGGGAGCGGTACAACACAAAGCTGTTACAGAAAATCTAAACTGGGAAATTGCGATGTGTGTAGGATACGTGGAATCGCTCGAAGCAGCCAAGGCATTATCATCGACGCTATTATTGAATCTTTTTTCCCTTGTCGGTTTTGTTGGCTTATTTTATTTTAGTCAATTTGTTAATTTTCCCATCTTTTTTGATAGTTGTATAATATAGCTGGGTTATATGCCCAGTAACTCGCTCTTGTAGGCAAATTATGGACCAATTTTTCCTGTTCTGTAGGTTGTTACATTTTCTCTTCCAACAATTAAAGTCGTATGATCCATGAAACTAAGTTGTCAAAAAATAAATCTTAGTCACTAGTTTGATAAATACATGTTCAAACTCTAGCATGCCAAATGAAATTCCAAGTGCTGGAAATATTAGTGTATGTAATTATAAAAATATTTAGAGATTGGCTATCAATTTGAAGTTTCTTGAAATTCAGACTTTATGAAAATAAATAAAAAACACAAAAATATTATAACATAAATTGATACTTTTCGAATATACACACACTTCATTGCTACATGGCCAGCAGCTATATATGGAATTAGGGGAGGTTCTTATCTTTGGCCGACCTATGCCAAGATACAAGTTGGGAATATCACCTTCATATTCTATAACTCTATTTTAGGCAGAAAACAACTTGAATAAGTTTCGCAAAACAAATATTTTATTTTAAACAATAAAGCACGTCTTAATTGGTGAAACATTTCTCATCTAATTAGGATTGCGAGTTCGAATCACCAATCTCAAACCTTTTAATAGTACTCTCAATGTCTGTTATTGTATATATAAACTTAACAAGTAATCCAAATATAACAATAGATTTATTAAATTGAGCATAGCCCCACTACAATATAAGTTAAATTTAGAGCTCTACTCGCATATTTCCACAATATGACATATTCCCACAATATGAGGGGTAAAAACCAAAATATGAAATATATATATATATATATTAGCACCTTTTAAATTAAAAAAAAAAAACAAAAAAAAAAAGTGTATTGTGATTTGCGACATGAACAACGTCTTCAATTTTTCTCATTTTTAATGTACAAAAATTTGACAGCGAAAACGACCATAGATATAAGGACAAGGCACAGTCACCGTTTTTCTCCCCCAATTAAACCCCATTTCTATCTCTCTCTCTCTCTCTCTCTCTCTCTCTCTACACAAGAATTCTCACTGCAATTTCCCGCAAATTCGAGCAATCGATTGCTCAAAATTGCAGCAAGAAACCATGGGTTTGGAGAGCGTGGGCGGGCTCGCGATGCATGTTATCCTCTCGAAATCGGGCCCTCGCGAAGCTGCCGCCGTCGCCTGCCTCGGCAGGCGCTTTCGGGCCTGGGCCTCCGATGACCTGCTATGGGCCCAGTTCTGCTCACACGAGCTCGATCTCCCCTCCCCTCTCGATCCCGATGACAATCCCGCCCCTTCATTCAAGGTCCTTTTGTGTGTTTAGATTTTATTTATTTTTGTTCTTGGCCAGTTTTTGAATAGGGTTTTTATTTTATCTATTAGGTTTTTCCTATTTTAGCTGTAATTTGGAATTTCTGTTTTTTGTGAATTTGAGTTGCTGAGTTGATAAAGATGCTTGCTTGCTCCTGATTAGGTCGAGATGAATGTGGTTTTTTTTAGATGTGTGGGGTATGAAAACGTATTTTGATGGAGCAGAGAAGATATACCTCTATTATCTTAATTATAAAGCCCTTGCTTTCATTTCTTTCACTGGAACCAGTTCCATTCTTCCTTCTCTCAATCAAAGGAAAGAAAAGGAATATCTTTCTTGAAATTTTCGATGAAAGTTTTTCTGGGTTTAGCTTGAATTTCGAATTTGTTACTTGTTCCGTTTTGCCATATCAATATTTGTGTCATTTCTAATCTCTAAGTGGAGCTAATTGTGCCTTTTGTGTGTAGGCAGCTTATCAAGCATGGCGAGAGAGTTTCTCCATGTATCCATGGCCACTTGTCTTACGGGTTAGAAGGTGTTGGGGCAGAATTAAGGCATGGTTGGCAGTAAACTTTCCGGAGGCTTCGCCGACTCTGCGCAAAGGCGCATCAGAAGAAGAGATTGAGGATTTTGAGAAAGCTTTGAAAGTAAAACTGCCTCTCCCTACTAGGGTACTCTACCGGTTTTGTGATGGTCAAGAGCTGCCGGATGAAGGCTCAAGTGGAGGCATGCCGTCAAGTTTATTGGGTATAATTGGTGGCTACACTCTATATGATCACTTGGTGAATGTGTTTTTGTTACCCTTGAGCCAAATCATACTTGACACGAAGAGTATTATGAATCAAATCGGGCTGAGCAGTAGATCCAAGTATATTGTAGTAGCAGCTTCTGCTACTTATAGTGAAAAGATTTTCTTTTTGAACTGCGGCAGTGGCCAGCTTTTCGTTGGCACAAGGAATCTTGTGACGGATGGAGAGATGCTTCCTTGTGTTCCGGATACATTGATCAGTTCAGTGCATGATCGGTCAGGAAGTCAGCAGCAGGATGCCATGCTGTTGTGGCTTGAAGAACATGGTCGTCGGTTGCAAGAAGGCATTATTAAAGTTCGCCAAGAAGGGAAAATGCGAAGCATCAATTTGTTCCCGGAAGAGCCACCACTCTGCACGTCTGCAATAACAAATGGTGTTAAGGTAGCTGATCAAATATATTATAGTTCCCTAAGAATGTGCTGTTACTGATATAACCAACCATTGATTAGCTAGTTAGTTTGCTAATGATTTTCCTTTTTGTTCAAGGTTCGTGCTTCTGCTGCATTTCTGCCTGAGTTCAGCAACCTCCAAGATGAATCAGAGAAGTTTCTGTTTGCTTATTCAATTCGCATGTCTCTTTCACCTGATGGCTGTGTCATCAATGGGTTGACCTTCGGTTCTTGCCAACTCTATTGGAGACAGTGGATTATACGTGCTAACGATGCTATTGTTTCTGACGTAAATGGGGAAGCTGTGATCGGAAAGGTTGGTTTTATCATTTGCTTTTTAGATCCCTTCCAAGGCCAGAAATGATAGAGTTCATATATCTTCAATTCTTGGCCTAGAACGGGCAATATTTGAGCTCTACATATTTTATTTTTGCAGTTTCCACTACTTCGTCCTGGTGAGGCGGAGTTTGTTTATGAGAGTTGTACATCTCTACCTGCTTCCAAAGGATCGGTCGAAGGCTCTTTTACTTTTGTTCCTGGAAGGTACACGAAAATACCTATCAAGTACATTTTTGTGCACTAAGACGTTTCTAGATAGTGCACACAACTTCTCATCTATCGCCATAGCATAAGGACGTTAGATGGTTTCGGCATCCTCACTTCATTTGTTTCCATAGTCTAAGACGCATCAATTATATCTTTTTCTGCTATTTTATCCAAATTCTGGCTGTTAAATTCTCAGAAGACTAACTAGAGTTGGAAAAAAAGGGAAGCTTTACACGTTTGCTTTTGCTTGCTGACCTCTAAAAGGAGAGGATAAGAAGCCAAGAATGAAACATTATGCCCTATGCATTGTAGTAGCTACAAGCATCCTTTGATCTTTTACGCAACGAGAGATTTTCTGCTTATGCTTGCTTAACTAAAAGAAAAAAAGAACAAGATGATAGAAAGAAGAAAATAAGGATGAAAAAGGTATCCTTTGATCTTCAAAACTATGAGAGATTTTCTTGTACAACTTGTGTAGTTTCTTACAAGAACTTGAAATTGAAGTAAAAGGCAATAAACAAAATTCAATAAAACAACAATTCAAGTGCTGCAGTTATCATTATTGTTTGCCCTTACATGTTACTATTTAAGAAAATATGGATATAATTGGGTATAAGAAGTCATCAAAATGCTCATGTTTGCTTAATGTCTTCAGATTAGTTGATGCAAAAGGTAGCCCATTCGCCGTTGAAGTAGCTCGATTCCCCCTTCAGCTTCCAGACTACATATTTTGATAAACATACTGCCAGGTGAATTACAACTTGCAAGGTGATGCAACTTTGTTATGTTATATGATATGCTTTTCTTTCATTGTTGAAGCTTGGTGTATCCTTTTCCTTTTTATTTGTAAAGAATGTTGTGCTTGTAGGAATAATGGTGTAATTGCTTTGTACTATAGAAGAAAAACCTTTTGGGAATTAATCATTTTGGCAAAAGTCCTTAAATTTGGCCATCTGGTTTAGCTGAGTTTGCTTATCTCTGCTTCACATTGCTTTTATATATATATTTTTAATTTTCATTTATTAATTAATAAAGGATATGAACCCACTCTACTCAGTACAAGATCAGTACTCCAGCCAAAAGCAAATTTCAGATAATGAATAATACTCTCTACATCCACGAAAAGTGAGTGTTTTTTTTTTCTGTTTCATTTCTGTCCGTCCACAATAAATGCTGTATTTCTAATTTAAACATGTACCCATTCATTTTTTTATATTTTAAATATCATACTCTCAATATTTATCAACAATCCAACACTTAATTACCTAATACAATATTCTTTGTGGGATTTTTTTTATTCACTTCAAACAAACATATCAACAATTTAATAAAATCTAGACAAAAACTTCCGTGAGTCAGAGCTCATGGTGCGCGCGGATCCTCCGCACCGGGTCCGACCCGGTCTCGACCCGGAATATTAAAAAAAAATAGCTCTCGGCTTTTAGAATATAAATTTCAGTGTTGCATTATAAACAAAATAAGGGCTTGGCCCAGTGGTAAAGCTCTGTTGCTAAGTATGGTGAGGTACAGGGTTCGAAACCCATGTACAACAAACATCCCACTATTTTTTTGTTTTTTCTTTCTTTTCCGTTTTTCCTTTGTTTTTTTTTTTTTTTTTGTTTTTTTCGTTTCTTTTGTTTATTCTTTTTCTTTTTCGTTTTTTGTTCTTTTCTTTTTCGTTTTCGTTTTTTTTGCTTTTTTCATTGTTTTTCCTTTTTTAGTTAGTTATGAGTTTAATTAGGATATACAAATATACAAAATTATTTTTATTTTATTTTTTTAATAAATAAAAATTACATTTGTTCTTTAAAATTTCTTACGAATATTTGTACATCTAAAATTTAAATTTTTATTATTTCATAGAAATTACATAAATTTTATGAAAGTAACTCTTCTTCTAAACGAAAGTTACTTTTTTATTATAATATATATAAAAAAGAAATTATT
>JAYDZE010175001.1:0-21707 GCA_034509125.1 Monilaria moniliformis | reverse complement strand
TAATTATACCCAATTCTTAATTACTAAACCCTCGATTATGCTTAATATATATAAACATTAACTAAATTCATTTACTTTCTTAATTTTTTTATTTTGGGGTGTTACACAACATCAAGCAAAGACTTCAAAGTTTATCACTTCAGCGGCACGATACCACCAAAGGGGCACCGAAGGCCCACTCCTGACCCAGAGCTTATTTGTTGCAGAGACACGGGTAATGACCACATAGATCATGACATAGATCACCGTATAAAGGTGATCTTGCACGACCCGTTAGACAAGGGCTTCATGGCAAAGCTCTTGGGAAATATCAAAGACTACTTTGAACCTGGATGGTGTAGGACTCCTCTATTACAGTCAGGTGGCATGGTTTTCATCACTCAAAAACATGAACTTGAACAAGCTCATTATTCAGCATAATCAACAGAATATAGAATAAAAACCAGTGACAAAAATACATCATTCTCATACATAAAAGGAAATAAGATTTTATAATACTAAGCAGCTCTAAAGCATGCTTTACAATATACAAATTCTAACATTGATAATGTTCTTACGTACACGAATTTGTGCACGAATCTATACACGGTAATGTACACGTTTAGGGTTAAGTTGACACTATTCTTCTTCTATGCACAATTTTGACAATGTGACGTGCATTTTCTTGTAACAGACGGTGTATCAACTTATGTGTGGCGGTCTTTGAGATGGAACTGAGTATATAGGTGGTCATTGGGATAAAATCGAGAACATGAAATTGTGCACGAGACTGTGCATGAAATAGTGCACACTTTAGGCATGAAAATATTACATGGATTAGTGCATGAAAATCGAATTGTGTACATTATGCTTATGTTCGTGTGCCCTAATTCCCTGCACTGTAGAAGATAATCGTTTTTTAATTGATTTTTTTATTAATCAGTTAGTATAAGTATATTTACCAACAGGTTGATTCCTATTTACAGCGACAAAGGTAAAACACGTCAATTTGATTAATTTTTTAGTACAAATAATCGTATTATGTTTTAGTGATTGAAACACTTATCATCCTCAAATTGTATAATAATAGTTGAATACTTAGTAGATTAGTACTTTCTTGTAATATAAAATTATATATAATCACTAATTTCTAATAATATTTATTATTATAATCACCAATACTAAATAGAAATACAAAGCATGAGTATAATTATCAATATTTGTATAAATTGTCCTAAAACATTGTAAGTATAGCTCGATCACTAACTTTAATTGAGTAGATTATAAAATATTTAGTTGGCTTAAGTTGAATAAATGAATCATAATTGGTTGTTAGAACGTAAATTTTAAGAATTATATTGATGTCTAAATGAACTTTGTGTATAACAACGTGTACACAAAATTATACACGAATCTGTTATACACTACACAAAAATTGTACACGAACATATTCTGTTATTATACGAAGTAGTATATAAAATTATGTAATCCTCTTGTGTTCTATAATAGAAGAAACTTGTTCTATTACATAAAAATGATATAATATTCTTGTATTGATCACACTAAACATGTTCGGAAGTACATATAAAGATGCACAACAAACTTAATTTACAACACACGGAATTGTAAATAAAATCCACAACCAACCAAGAACACCAAAATACAGCAATCACTAAATTCAACAATATCGAACCAAACATTAATCTCCAAATCTAACAACATCCAAAACATAGCAAGCTGCACAAAAGTTTCTTTGCTATTTATACTACTAATTATCTTATTAATTTCACTAAAATTGCTGACTCAGCAATCTGAAGATTCTTTGCTATTTATACTACTAATTATCTTATTAATTTGAAGATTTCTGTTCAACTAAAACTAACCAATTAAATTTAACATTGATTAAAGCTTGGAAGAAGAGAAAGTTAGCTTAGATTGAATATCCTTCGATCTACGCCTTCCATGAATTTTAGCCCTGTACGGAGAAGGGTCTTTCAGATGTCAGACTTCAAACCTTGATTACATGTGATATGAAGGTTGATATGAGAGAGAGAGAGAGGGGAGGTTACCTTGGTTGGATTCATCAGTCTTCTTGCTTCTATATGTTAAACATGGATCAGGAAGTAGATAGAATGAAAGGAAGCCATAGGCTTTGAATGTTATTTCTTTCTTGCTTAACATTCGTCTGGTTACATCCCTTCTAAATAAGCAAATTACATTACATTTTTGTCCTAGAAAGAAAGTACACAAACACATACATCAACCCTACTTCTAAACAAGGTAATAGGTTGACTTCTCCAAATCCTTTCTTTTGTTTGATACTGAGATCTTTTGATTTTCTTCTTTGTCTTGTTGTTGGCAGGTTTCAGCATTCTCAACACTCCCCCTCAAGTTAAGTGATGGGGTTACCAACTCTTAACTTGCCATGGACTTCACTGAAACCTTTTGAGTTGACCGCCTTGGTCAAGATATCTGCGAGTTGATCTTCTGATCGGATGAATGGTAATTCCACTATCTTTCCTTCAATCTTCTCTTTGATGAAATGTCGGTTCACCTCGACATGCTTGGTTCGATCATGTTGGACAGGATTTTCTGATATGCTGATTGCTGCTTTGTTGTCGCAATAGATTCGACATGTCTTGGTAGGAGGAAAACCAATCTCAGTTAGAAGCTTTCTTAACCACAGTATTTCAGTCAGGCCACTCTTTACTCCTCTAAACTCGGCTTCAGCACTCGAGAGCGACACCATCTTTTGTTTTTTACTTCGCCAAGTTACCAGGTTTCCGCCGACGAAAGTGAAGTATCCAGCTGTAGATCTTCTATCTACAGGGTTCCCTGCCCAATCTGCATCGGTATAGCCATGTATTTTCAAATGGTTGTTCTTCTGGAACAAGATTCCATGATCAAAGGTGCCCTTCAAGTATCTCACAATCTGAAGGGCAGCTTCAAGGTGATCAGTTTGAGGCATGTGCATGAACTGACTCACAACACCAATGGCATATGTTATATCTGGTCTAGTATGAGAGAGATAGATCAGCTTCCCTACTAGTCTTTGATATCTTTCTCGATCGGTCAGCTCTGCTCCTTCTACTATCTGTAAGACATGGTTCACAATCATAGGAGTATTTGCTGTCTTACACTCAAGCATTCCTGTTTCAGCTAGAAGGTCCAAGATGTATTTCTTCTGACAAAGAAAGATTCCTTTAGCTGATCTGAGAACCTCTATGCCAAGAAAATACGTTAAGTCTCCAAGACTTTTCATCTCAAATTCTGTGAATAAATTTGCTTTCAGCTTCTTGATTTCTTCACAGTCATCTCCTGTGATGATCATGTCATCTACATAGATGATCAAACAAGTAATGTGGTCATCGTGTCTTTTCAGAAACAATGTGTGGTCTGAATTGCTTTGTTGGAACCCGTAGCGTTTCATGGCGGTGGTAAATTTGCCGAACCATGCCCTTGGTGACTGCTTCAGACCATACAAGGTTTTCTTCAGTTTGCATACTTCTCCTGTTTGGAAATCATCTGAGAAACCAGGCGGTGCTTCCATATATACTTCATTTTCCAATTACTCATGTAAGAAAGTATTGGTGACATCAAATTGGTGAATAGGCCATCCCTGATTTGCGGCAATGGAGAGTAATACTCGGACAGTACTCATCTTTGCCACATGAGAAAAAGTCTCGGCATAGTCCACTCCATATGTCTGGGTGTATCCCTTCGCTACCAATCTAGCCTTATACCTCTCAATAGATCTATCTGGTCTCCGTTTAATAGTGAAGACCCATCGACATCCCACAGGTCGTGCACTTCTCGGTAATTTGCACTTTTCCCATGTACAATTCATGGCCAAGGCTTCCATCTCTTTCATCATTGCTTCTTTCCAATGCTTCAACTTGAAGGCTTCTCCTGCTGTCTATGGAATATCTTCTTCTTTATACAAAGCTGCCTCGAATCCTTTTGCCACTTCAGTAAGATTTCCTTTGATAGTGTTAGCTACAGGATACTTGGAATTCCTCATACTCGGTTCTGGAATATATCTTCTCAGAGGAATATCTCGGTTGCTTCTGGGAGGCAGTATATACTGTCCAGTATCTTCATCCACAGTGTTTTCCTTATATGTCGGAGTGATAGGAGAGGAAGTCTCATCATCAACATTATCAGCATCATCATTCCGAGTGAATTCCATACCTCTTTCCTTATATATCAATGACGGTGGAGACTTGGGACTGGCATGCTCTAAGGGCTGTCTGTCCGTATCATGAATCTGCGCAGCGGAACAATTAACCAACTCTTGTTGATCCTCTCCCGGATAGCTAGGGTTTGGCATAGGTAACCATCTTGTGGAGTCGGAACTACTACCCACAATCTCCCCTGACGACCAAGATGGGAATGGTAAAAGTATTCGGCTTCAAGAAAATCACAGTTCATGGTAGTGAAGATGTGACGAGAGATGGGATCATAGCACCGGTAACCTTTCTGGTTGACACCGTACCCGACAAAGACGCATTTCACGGCACATGGGGATAATTTGGTTCGAGTATGTTTGGGAATATGAACAAAGACGGAGCAACCAAAGACACGAGGTGTGAGAGTGAGGGGAGGAGGAATTGTTGTATGAAGGGAGAGAACGTCGCTAGGAATTTTCAGGTTTAGAATTCTAGTAGGGAGACGGTTGAAAAGGTAAGCAGAGATAGCTAGAGCTTCAGGCCAGAAGTGACTAGGGGTTTTAGATTCAATGAGAAGAGCTCGGGTCATTTCTAGGAGGATACGATTTTTCCTTTCGGCGACACCGTTTTGTTCTGGAGTGTGGGGACAAGTGGTTTGATGAAAAATGCATTTTTCTTGGCAAAATTGGGTCATGGAGGAGTTGAGGAATTCACCTCCATTATCGGACCTTAAAATTTGAATGGTTTTTTGAAATTGGGTTTGAACCATATGATAGAATTGGATAAATTTCTAGATAACCTAAGATTTTTGTTTCAAGAAATAGAGCCAAGTCATACGAGTACAATCATCAACAAATAGTACAAAGTACTTAAAATTTTGACCACCAAAACAAGGAGCAGGGCCCCAAACATCAGAATGAACAAGAGAAAAAACTGAAGTAGTTCTAGTATTAGTCGGCTTAAAAGTTTGTCGATGACTTTTGGCCAAAATACAAGTTTCACAATGTAAAGATTTTGATGGCACTAAGTGGGGAAACATGAGTTTGAGGTACCCCATAGATGGATGTCCTAAACGTCTATGCCATAACCAAGCTAACCGGTCTGAAAATCCTTAAATTAGCATCACTGTTCCTTTTTGTGCAATTTCATCAACGTAGTACAAGCCCTTCCTTTCAGTGCCACGCCCAATAATCTCCCCCGTTCTGATATCCTGTAGGAGACAGAAGTCGGGTTGCATCAATACTGTACAATTCAGTTCTTTTGTGATATGACTGATTGACAATAATTTGTGAGACAAGGAAGGAACATAAAGGCAATTGGATACTTTCAGGGATGGGGTAATTTGGATCGTGCCAGCCCCTAGAACGGGATTTAATTTCCCACAAGCAGTTTGGACATGAGATTTTTGTGGTTTCGATGTAGATAAAAGATCAGAAGCATCATAGGTCATTGTATCTGTGGCCCCACAGTTAAAAATCCATTCTCTATCCCTAACATCCAACAAATTCTGAGTATTACATGCAGTGGACAAATTATCAAGGACTTGGAACATGTTTTTACACACTAAGGGGGAATTGTTAATAGGATTACACTTCTGTGGGCTAAACTGTAATTTCCCTAAGTTCTGGGGGGCATAAGGAGTATGGGGTGCATTCTGGAATTTATGAGACTTATGGGGAGCAGAACGCAAATTCGAATTTGGAAGGGTGTTAAATTGAGAAATAGGTTGAGGAAATGAAGGGTTTGACTTGAAGTCAAACCCTTTACCTGTTAACTCGTCGCCTCCCCTTGTTTTAGGGCTCCTCGCCTCTCCTCTCATTCCATGGCCGCCGCCTTCCTCTGCCTCCACCATTCCCCCACTGTCTTTGAGTTTCTGCATTGTGTAGGCGTTCTCTAGGCCACCCACCACCGCAGCTGCCTCAGTCTTCGCTCCATCTCCAAGGGCTGCTATTGATTTGCCCTTTGTCCCCTTTGATTTCTTGTTCCCGTCGCCCCACCATTCTGGATAACCGATCAGTTCAAAACACTGATCTTTGGTGTGACGATTCTTTCGACAGTGAGAGCAGGTTAAGTGAGCCTTTTCGTCTCGCTCTCGGGATTGAAAAACGTCGGAGCGCGGGAAAGGTGTTGGTGGCTTTGAGTACCCTGCTTTAGGCTTGGCTAAAAGGCCTGCTCCTATACCCGATGAAGGCGGTGGTTCGCCGCCACTGGAGGATTTCAGGATATGCTGCCTCATCGCCTCCCTCTTGACCTTAGCGAAGGCTATTTCGGCAGTCGGAATCGGAGTTTCCTTCAAGATCTCCTGTCGGGTTGAGTTGAATTGGTCGTTGAGTCCGGCTAAGAACTGATACAGCCTTTGGGTTTCGACGAGTTTCTGGTACTTGTTGATTCCCTCCTCGCAACATCCTAGGGGGCTAGGTTATCTTCTGTCGATATTCATCCAAATGTTCTGGAGCTCGTTCCAGAACTCTTCAAGTGTGTTGTTGCCTTGAGTTACCTTGTTTGCTTTGACCTCCAAGTCATAAATCTAGAGTGGGTCTGCGCCGCTCCCGTAGGTAACCTCTAGGCTCTTCCACAATGCTTTGCTTGTTTGATGTTGTGCAAAATTGTTTACTAGCTTCGTATCCATGTTTTGCAAGATCTAGGAAAATACCATTAAGTCGTTTTCCTCCCATTGGAAATATGCAGGGTCGTCATTTGGTGGTGGAGGAGGAACCCCCGTTACGTGGCTGGATCTTCCTCGGCCGCCAATGGCTACTCGCATTAGCCGGGACCAGAGGGGATAATTATCGCCATCTAACTTGAACACCAATGTAATATTTCTGGTATGATGCATGATGCTTGATATTTGATGTTGTAAATCTGTGGTGGTTTGGTTTCTGTTCTTTTGGTTGGTTTGTCAGGATGAAGTTTCTGACATTTTGGTTTGATGGTTCGGCAAGGTTAATGCCGAGAAAGGTTAAGGTCGAGAAAGGTATATGGGCGATGATGAACTTTCTCTGAGCCCTCTTGTGATATTTTTCAAATTTTTGAGCAGAAATCCCGCTCTGATACCATTTTAAACATGGATCAGGAGGAAGAAGCAAAGTAGAGAAGCCATAGGTTTTTTTTTATTGTTATTTCTTGCTGACTAACGTTCAACGTTCTATTTACGTCCCTTCTAAATAAGCAATTCTACATTACATTTTTGTCCTACAAAGAAGATACACAAACACATACATCAGCCCTATTTCTAAACAAGGTAATAGGTTGACTTCTCCAAATCCTTTCTTTTGTTTGATACTGAGATCTCCTGATTTTCTTCATTGTCTTGTTGTTGGCTGGTTGTTTCAGCATTCTCAACATAAATATGTTTGAAAATAAATTCGGAAGAAGTAGGCACCAAAGTACACCAGTGAAATGTTCAAAAGTCGTCTTATATAATTATTAAAATTTTCTAAGTACATGCGTATAGAAATCAAAATAAATATAAAAAAATAGAAATTTTAGCAACGCCGAACAATTCTTTCCTATACTATATTTAAATTTCTTTTAGCACCCTGGTCACTGAAAATTTTGATTTTAACTCATTTCAAACATTTTTTTCTAAATCTATATATACATGTGTGTGTGTGTGTATATATATATATATATATATATATATGTATATGTATATAAATATATATAGGTGTGTGTGTGAGTGAGTGAGTGTGTGTGTGATGTACTTATTGGTTGGTACGGTGTAGAATTTATGTGATAGAGTACACTATTATATTAATAAATATCAAATTATAACCTGCCCAACGTTCTCCTATAGTTCATCTTATGGCGGTAGATTTGCACAGACGTCGACAACTGAGTACTTGAATCAGCATCTGTTATAGATTTGTACTGATACTAGATTATATGTGTACAATTAATTAAGATATGTATGATTGTACAGGATATAACTTTATCAAAAAAAGCGCGTTTTATTAACGGATTTATCTAGGGACATGTTGCTAATCATCAAGGGAGTTTCGACGGCCCTTTTGATAGATCACCGACGGAATTTGACGCGATATCTATGCGCGATATTGGATTTCATATGAGAAATGAAAAATATGCATAAACACAAATTACACATATATATAAATACTTAAAATTCATGAGCAAGAGATGAATAATGAGTAAATATAAAATTTTTACTTCTAATGATATTCGTATCCAAATACTCCATTCATCTAATATGAAGATAAATCCAATATAAATTTTTATAATTGAAATTAATAAAAAATTAACATGGCACGATTGATAATATAAATAGAGTCTATTTTAATTTCATTGGGTGATAATATAAAATTTCATTGGAAATTTAATCACTGAGTGTGTTTTAATTTGTTTATTTATATCATTCTCATAGTTCACCTTATTCTCATGTCATTAATTTACACACTCTACTACTTAATTTATTTCGTTAATGGATTATGTTGAGTACTACTAGCTACCTAATTTACACTTGGCTTTACCAAATGATTAGATATGCACCTAGACATTTCATTCGTAAGTATAAATATAATCACCTCCTCGGAAATGAAGTTGAATTTTTCTGAACAAACATCCAAATAATGTAAACTTGATTTATAAATAGTGAAGTCTATAATTGAAATCTCATCCTCAGTTGAATTTTTCTGAATAAAACATCCAAAGTCCAAACAATATAAACTCCATTCATAAATAATGAGGTCTAGAATTGAAATCTCATCCCTGCCCCTAATTAAAAAAATGAAGCTGAATTGCATACTTTACCAATATATATGCAATAACCCATAAGAACCATGCAAAATACACATAAGTTGTGAAACGAAAATCGACTCTTGCTAGCTTTCTTAACATCAAAGAATAATAAAAATCAAATAATCGCTCAAATCACCAAATCACTAATTAAATATTGCATACCACACAACGAGGCAACAATCATACAGTTACACATTATCATTTTCACTGCCTTCGAGTTACAGACACTCGACAAATTCCAATGACAAGTACAGTTAATTTTAAAAAAATGAAAAAGAATTCCAAATAAAGAAAAAATAAATCCAAAAGAAATTAAATAAAAAACGATTTTAAATAGAAAGCTGCAATCCGATCTTCAGTTGCATCTCAAATTCTGAACCGCGCGAGTCTTGGTATCAACATCCATGGTGCAATCCATCGTCGCCGTCTTCTTCTTTTTGATAAAGTTAAACAGATGAATCTTCCCTTCCAACGTTGCATGGCTAGACAACGTTATCTTAGCCGAGCTCAAGTCGCCGCCCAAATTCCGGTCATTCTTCGACTCCGCCGCCACCGTCACGTTAAGCTTCTTCGTAGATCGCGCCTTCGCCCGGCCGCTGGGAATCTGAGTGGTGCCGACGGCGTTTCCCCGGTAAAGAAACGAGACGGTGCTTTCTGGATATTTGAAGTGCCCGAAATTCGGGTTCTTCACCGCCACTTCTCCGTTGAGTTTGATGTTGAAAGATGCTGAATTCATCGTTAGATTGTCGACGGTGAGGGAGCGGAAACGGAGTTTGGGGGTTTTTATACGCATGAATATTAAAACAAAGGCTACTATAATTAGGGTTTGTAGTATGATTCCAAGGGCAATGTAGATTAAACATCTTCTACGTTTTGCGGCGGGGTTTGATATATTGCTTTGTGGAGGCATTTTCAGGATTTTAGTTTAAAGGAATTATTTGATGAGTTTTGGGAGATAGAATGAGGGAGGTGAGATGTTTATACCAAGTGATAAAAGTTGATGTAATATTCTGTAGAAAAAAGGGCCAGCTAATTAGTTGTTTGCCCTAGTAGAACGCTTTAGCTTTCTGGAAGGTTTGTGAACCAATTTGAGACATAAAGTATCTTTCAATTTATGGGGGAGTTTGATGGATTTCGAAACAGAAATTAATTTAATTAACAATGGAACAATAATTCTGTTTTACGACTCAACGACGGATAGTTCATAGATTGATGTTTCCGTTTCTTGACAAAAATTGTCCGTCCTTCATTTCGGTACGACACTAGTTGTCAATCCATTGCTAATTAGTGATGGACGTTTTTTTCTTTTTTCTTTTTTTCTTTTTTTCTCGTGTGAGGATATATATATATATATATTTTTACCCGTTGAAGAAAAACAATTGTTCTCTACATATCTTTATTGTCCATTAGAATACTAAAATATATGAAAATAAAAGATCCAATTTCTTTTCATTATTATATTTATGTTTCTTACTTTAAATATAATATATTACAACTTCTTGTAAGAAAAAAGCCGGCATCACAGTTTTTCATTCGAAATCTTCTGAAACTCATTTTCATTTATTTCAATTTGATCACTTCAATTGAACTGACTACATTAGTACAATTCTGAACGAAAGATTCACATATAATTACATTACAGACAGTTCTGAACTGACTACATATAATTAAATTTTATAGTCAATTGTATATGACCTCAATATCTTTTTACCCATTCTAATTTCTTGCCCTGTTCTTGATGATGGTGGCCCGTGGCCAGTAAGTTTGTGTGTGTGTGTGTGTGTGAGAGAGAGAGAGTGAGAGAGAGAGAGAGAGTATAAGTGGGAAAAGACATGAAATGTGTGATGTTGAGGTCGCCCAAGTTTGACGTATTCCAATTTTAAAAGACAAGTTTCTCTTGCACAAGTTATGTTTTAATTAATCAACGCATCTTCAAATATCTATTGCCTAGGATTACACTAATAATACAAGAACCTTGGGGAATAATTACAATCTAACACGTATGTTCTTTATTTAATTAATTAATTTTCCTACCTTTAATTTTTAGGTGCTTGATTTAATTGCTTAAGTTTCTTACCTTTAATTTTTTTTAATATATATATGTTTAAGAAAATGACCTTGGTAAAAAATAGATTCATTTACAACTCTTTGATTACAAAGATATATAGTGGATGCATCTTCTTATTGGATGAATGCATCACCTAGGTTCGAATCACATTAGGAGGAAAAAACTTATTCTTCTTAATATATTTCTTCTTCGTTGATATATTTTATGTGTCTGTCCTTCATTCTTATTCCTCACGAAAAATTCGTTGATATATTTTATGTGTCTGTCTATCATTATTATTTCTCACGAAAAATTCAATTCCCGTTTTATATATATATATATCACATGATTGATTTCCTTGAAATTCCATTAAATCAATGAAAGTAATGTTTGAAATGGAATGATGAAATCTCCCAATATCTTCTTGGGACGGATCTCTATTAGTCAATTAATTAAAATTCTTATTTATAACTATAGGGGATGAAGTTGGAAATTGGTGTTGTGCTATTCTTGGACAACGCATACACATATATTTTATATTATAGATTATAAACGCATACTATATTATAATCTGGATCTGGTAACTACTATATTCTGATTTTGACATTTCTAAATAAATTAACGATTAAAAAGGTGTGTGTCGTGAGTTTTCTAATAATAAGGTGGGTAGATTGCTCCATGACAAAGTTTTCTAAGATGGCTTCAGCAAACAGGCAGCATTTGAAACTGGAGCAAAAATTAATTTAGTATTTAATTATTGGGAATAAAAGACCAATCCCACTTTCTCAATTACGACGATGTTTGCCGCTTCTTGTCTTGTGCATCAATACTACCTTTTTGCAATATACTATATGCTCCAGTTTCTTTTATTCATAATCGAATATGTAGGTTGAACTAGAGATGAGTTATATGCAGCAAACTCTAGCCAAAATAATATTGGTATAATTTTCAAATAATAATGTTAGGCCATGCATAAGATGAGGAGATTGCCTACGTCGGTGCTATATATATTGCCACTAACAGTACGTTGTTTATTTATTTACTATCTTCTTCTATAATTTCATACATTGATATTTTCCACATACATCGAAATATACATGTTTGCGATGTGACAGCATAATTCTATATAGATAAAAGATTGATGCATGATTTATATATATTCTCATCTTCAAATTTTTTTAAAAGGTATCGTTGAAGTAAATAAATATACCAAATTAAATGTACAGCTGGACACAAAATAATTAGATAAAACATTTTGTCATGCGTAGTACACTAGTTCTAGCTTTTGATTGATTAAACAATAAAACTAATTTGTATATATATATATATAAGTTGGGGCAAAATTTATGGTAGTGGTTCTACCGGATTCATTTGTTGGTAATCTAGGCCTAATGTTGCGCTTTACTCGAGCCCATTAAAAATGGGCCCAATTAAGCCTAACCATAAATTCAACCATTATTTGTCAATTTCTTTTTTGTTTCTGAAAAAAATATTGGGATGAGAGAGGCTCGAACTCTCGACCTCAGGATTACTCTTTAGCTATGAGACCTACGCGCTAGCCAACTGCGCCACCACCCCGTGTTTAGTGGAATGAATAAAAAAATTTCGCCAATTAAATAAAATTTTAAATATACTATTTCATCCATAATATACGTGCTATGTAAATATAATACATGTAATATATTTGCGGTTAAACACAATTTTCATTTTATTTATATTGATATTATCATAAAAAATTTAAATTATTTGATAATCATAATTATCATTACATCTTGTAAATATTATGTTCGCTCATCATGCAGACTAGCGTACTGGTTCTTTCAACAATAAACGGACAAAAAAATTGAGTCGAAATGGAAAAGATCAATTTTGGAATGAATGATACTACTAAACATAGGCCTCAAATTTCTCACTGCAGCCTCACTCTTAAATTATTATTATTCTTATTCTTATTCTTATTATTATTATGAAGTAATACACCCTTTTAGCCCTTAATCTTTGTCCCTCACATAATGAAGACATAAAATTGAATTTAATTTATTTATTATTATATTAGTATTTAAAATTGGCGTCTGTAAGGGAACAATAATTATTATTTTTATTATTGTTTATATTGAAAGGCTATATTAGTGAGAAATTTGGGAGTATATTTTTTTTGCATAAATTTGTTTTTCCCGTGACTTCTGAACCAAGTAAATGTCAATTGTTTTTGTTATTTATTTATTTCTATTTTATCGACCTAGATATTATAGCATGCCAAACTTTTGACCGAATAAGTAGGTTGCAATTAATTTGATTACGACTTAGTACTAATTCGTGTTCCCAATCCTTCTTTCAGTAATCTATTAATGGCCTTTAAACAAACCAAAAAAAAAAGTAATCTAATTTTGGGACGATAAATGAATAAAAATTTTCATGAAATTTGGTGAATATTTTTTTATTAAAATGAAAAACCTTCAATAAATTGAATTTGATAAGTAGCAGCCCGCAACTAGAAACGTTTTTATATTTTGATTACTTTGTATACTACGAGAACAAGAGGCAGACTTCTTTAATGTATTTGGAAGTTATGAAAATTAACTCGCAGTAAAATACATAGCTCTCTAAAGACTTAGATATCTATAGCATATAACATACAAAAATAGGTCAAATAAAAGAAGAAGGACAAGCATTAATGACAATGTGCTATATTTAATGACATTAGTTGGATTTTAGGTACGCCGCACATAAAAGTTTTTGGTATCAAATAATATATATATATATGGAGAGATAAATAGAATGCTATATATATTATGTGAGCAATATCAATAAGTATCGATTTCGCCTTTCCCTCAAAGAGCATTAGCAAGGCAAACCAACAATGGCAGATAACACCACTCCGAGAGTCATAACATGCAAAGGTGCACTTTTCCATTTCCTTACACTAATTTCTAAAATTTTGCATAGTATTTACTTCTAGTATACATGCTTATACTAAATATGATGAATCTTTACTTCAGCCGCCGTGGCATGGAAGCAATCGGAGCCATTGAAGATTGAAGAGATTCAAGTGGAGCCACCAGAATCAACTCAAGTTAGGATCAAGATGTTGTATGCCAGCATGTGCCACTCAGATATCACATGTTGGAAGGGCTCCCTCTTTGTAAGAAACTCATATTTTTGTAATGATTCAGAGTGTATTTGCAAGTCCCTATATCATGTCTTGATAATCTCCTATGTCTTGTCATGTTCATGTTCGTGTTCAAGCCTGTGTTCCCTCGGATCCTCGGACATGAAGGGGCGGGGTAAGTCTCTATCCATATTTATTTCAAGACAAGATCCACACATTCATGAACATTGAAAAAATGCAGTGTGATTGAGAGTGTTGGAGAAGAAGTGAAAGATCTCAAGGTGGGAGAAACCGTGATGCTGCTCTATGTTGGAGAGTGTGGGAAATGCTTGAACTGCGCATCGGGGAAGACGAATTTTTGCTCCCGGTATCCTGTAACAATATTTGATGATGGAACATCAAGAATGTCTGCTAAAGGGCAGAAGATCTACCGGATGTTTAGCAGCTCGACTTGGTCCGAATACGCGGTTATTGAATCCAACTACGTAATTAAGGTAGATTCGAGGATGCCACTCCACCACGCCTGTCTCCTTACTTGTGGTTTCACAACAGGTTATGGAGGGGTGTGGAAAGAACTCAAAGTTGAAAAGGGTTCAACTGTTGCAGTAATAGACATTGGTGCTGTTGGACTTGGAGTATGAAGCACCTCTGTTTTGCTCTGTTTTTGCTCTGTTTATTCATTCAGATTAATTTGATGGGGCGATGATGAATGCAGGCTGTAAAGGCATCAAAAATTTTAGGAGCCTCAAAGATATTTGGGATCGATATCAATGATATGAAACGCGACAAGGCAAAAGCTTTCGGGGTTACAGACTTTGTAAATCCTAAGCATTTGGAAAGACCTGTCTCAGAACTGATCCAAGAAGCCACTGGTGGACTAGGTGTGGATTACTGCATTGAGTGCACCGGCGTTCCGTCCCTCCTCAACGAAGCCATTGCAAGCACGAAAATAGTATGTCGACTTTGAGCTATTAGGGTTTTGCTGCTGCTACTACTACTACTACAGCTTGCAGTACTGGATAATGACTTTTTGCTCGACTTATTAGAAGCTATTTTTCAATTGAGGCCAACTGTTTTTGCACATTGTTTTGCAATCAGGGAGTCGGAGAGATATTGCTTATAGGCGTCCCAAAGGAGGAGAAGGCGGAGCTTAACTACGTTCCCCTGTTGCTGGGGAGGACTATTAAGGAAACAACCTTTGGTGGTGTAAGAATTCACTCGGATCTTCCTAAAATCATTGAGAAATGCATCAACAAGGTAATAAATACTATGTTTCAAATCTTTGTCTGCTTGAATTTTTCTGACTTTTCTGGCACGGATTGTGAGGAAATTGTGGTCCTTTTTGAGCAGGAAATCGATCTTGCTGATCTCATAACTCATGAGGTTTCACTTGTTGATATTAACAAAGGATTTCTGGAGTACATGAAGCAGCCTGACTGTGTCAAAGTTATTATCAAGTTCTGAGGGAAAATTAGCAAATTGAATACTATTTATTTTAGTTTCAGTTTTATATTATTGATGTGCAATGCTAAATAAAAAAGTAAGTCATCGAACACAAAAGTCATATAATTGCTTTTTTTTATAATTTTTTTGCTTTCAGTTTCACACAGTTTTAGCAAGCCTTTTACTACAACGAAACAGACCCAAAAAAATTTATTGAACCAAGTTTTTGCACACCTAAAGATTGAAAATGGAGGAATAGATTGGTGAATGAATTTGTAATTTTTGGGTTGGTATAAGCAAACTAGTGTCATCTTTCTTTGGCACTCTGGACCAATAGTGCAATGGGTCTTATCATAGGTTAAGGGATCATATTCTCTATGACAAAAATTAAAATAATTTTTGAAGGGCCATTTCTGATCGGTTATATCGGCAAACTGACTAACCAGTCGGTTATAGCCGATCGTTCAATAGGCTAACTAATTCCAAATCAGTTCTGATTCCGGTTCTTCATTCGGGTCATTATTAAGTCGGTTCCGATTTAAGCAGCCCTACTTAATACTTTGTTCGAAATTAAATAACTTCAAACATTGTTGTAAATGGAGCGACAAACTAATAAAGCTAAGAGGAAAATCTCTATATAGGCGACACCTATAAAATTAGTAATATTTAAAACTCCACTAAAGTACTATACTTACTCCCTCTACAAAAAAATGTCACATTATTGACGGCCCAATTTTAATAAAATAATTGGTAATGTTGTTAGTAAGTAAGGGTCTCACTTAAAATATAACTTTAAATTGAGAATATTGTCACATTATTGACGGCACAAATTTTAATAAAATAATTGGTAATGTTGAGTAGAACTGTAGGTAGCGAATTTCGTAAATAATTGAGAATACAAAGGTAATAAGATAGTGAGTTGTATGCATCCTGTTATTATAAATGGACGTGAATCTCTTTTTTATCGATGGTCCGAAAAAGAAACCATGACAAAGTTTTTGTGGACAAAGAAAATAAATAATTGGGGTTGTGAGCAAATTTCCCTTGATATTTATAGTGGAGCACAAAAACACCCCTAACGTAAGGTTAGATGCAAAAATGCCCTTTAACTTTAAATAACTAGTGCAAAAATACCCTTAACGTGAAATAAACATTACAAATAGTTGAGAAATTTTTTGTTTAAGCTGTTAAATCTAATATATATATACACACACACATATATATACGTGTAGCGATCCAAAAATGAGGGCCTAGAATTCATAAGTCATAAATATGCTATGAATTGGCCCTAATTTAGTATATACAAACCTTAGTTGCTCTATGGTCATCTTTGGAATAAATTTTCCGAAGCCTTTACAAACCTTTTAGTCAAAAGGGTAAAATTGTCAGTTTATCTTAATTCGAGAAATTTTATTATAATCGAAAGTAATAAGATTTTTTAAATTAAAGTATATTGTTAATTATTTGAAATTTAGTAGTGTATAGCATTATGTTAATTGCTAAGATGCGTGTTTAATTGCTATCTAGTTAAGCTAATTTATATCTAAGTTTGTTGGGCCATCTAACATTGTAACTGTTGGGCTGGGTTGATAAACGAATAAAAAAGAAAAGAAAAAAAAGAAATGCCCATGTGTGTGAGGGAAAGTGGGAAAAAATAATTGTTTTCTCTCCCTATACGTATCGCGACATACATGCATAACGAAATATCAAACAACACACTTGGATGCTCACCTTCGTCTCTCTCTCGGCCACCATCTTTCACCAACAACCACCACGCCACCGTTGCCCTTCCGCCTCACTTCTCTCTTCCCTCTCTCTGCTCAGTCTGCCATTTCTCTCTGTGCACCCGATGCACACACAATCATACACACCGGAAAATTCTGGTGGCATATACTTAATCATTGGGAGAGGAAATCATTTTGTTATCATACTTGTTAATATTCGATGATGTTTTTGTTGGAGTTGTATATTAGAAAGCATGTATTACGAGCTTTTTATGTATTAATAACTCTAAGAACTATCATTCTCTACCACTTGTGAAAAAATATTATTATTGCATGGTTTGCCCCTTATAATCTGTGATTATAATCGAGTAAGCAAGTCTAAGTCTTCTGCATTTGTAGACTGAATGATGGTCAAGTCATCACTAAAGATTTCTCAGTCAGTGTCCTTGCAAAAGAAAATTAAGTTTCACAGCCTAGATAGATTTGGATGATCTATCGTGAAAGGTTGCAATGTCAGTCCGAAAGTATCATAACATTGGGAGACTAACGACACTAATGTAGTATAGCATTGAACGGATTCACATTGAAATAAGTTTTTTTTTTTTGCTCACTACTAAAGATGAGATTTCAGTGATTACTTGTTTCTGGATCTTTGTATATAACATTGAGCATACGGTAATAATTATGCATTGTTTTGACTTATCAAAATGTGCGGGTTTTTCGTAACTCAAGAATCATGATATCTTGGGCAGTGGTAATTAATATCTAGCGATACTAGGATTGTTATTGTATTGAACCGTTCCAAGAGAGTTCGGATTGATAATATCCCTAAGAGTTGTTCAAAAGGTTTTATTATGCAGAAGTCCGACCGGCTTGAAATTTATTCCAAAGTATATAACAAATAAAATTTATAAACTAGATCACTCTTGGTAAAAGATATTAGTTAATTAAAGCCAACAAAATGCTTAAATTAATTAATGGATATTATAATCATAAACGCAAAAAATAAATTAATTAAAAAAGAAGTCCAGATTATTTGTAATTTGAATTTTGACAGTATTAATTTCTATAGTGGTCCAAATCAATATTCTATTGGGCTTATATTAAATAGGGGCACAAATTAATTAGTAAAAGCCTAATAGGAAGGTCCAATCCAATTTTTTTTTTTTTGGATTTCTAACCTAGCATATACGTATTCATAAATAGGATAGAAGAAGAAGAAAATAATTATGAGTTACTCTACACACAATCACAAGCCCTACACTGCAGTTCTCTCTGTAGTATTTATTTTCTTCTTCTTTTCTAATTTTATAGGTTCGGGTTGATATTCAAGATCTATATGTGGAGAAGGGCGAAAGCAATCTTCTGATATTTAAAGATTAAATTTCAGTAAGTATTCAGATCTGTAGTATGTATGATTTAGTATTTATTTTCTAAATTATGTACTTTATCTACATTTTAGATAGTAAAATTAAATAAATTTATTTAATTTAACTTTTTTATTTTATTCTAGAAAGATCTTGAAAATAAAAATTCCGTCAGTGTCCCCATAATTTTTGTATGGCGTGACAATGCTAGTCACCGCGCTCAGATGGAACTTTTGTAACGGATGACTAGCCTTATTTCGTCGTCTTAATACAAATGTGATATATTTATGCTTGATGCGTTGTGTTCATTTGATGAATGCATTTGGTTTTGTGTACAATTAAATGTTTGGAAAATTTTCTAAGTTTGGGGCGTTTTTGCCCGAAATGTGATTCCAAATGTGACGTCTGTGACCCAAATCCTTCCGGGTTGGGTTTGAGCGTTACAATACATATACGAAATGCATATTTACCTAATTGTATATAGTTCAATACTTTATTTAATATTATGAAATGACAATAACTGGTATATAAGAAATTAAATTAGCCAAAGAATCATAGTTATTTATAATCAAATTGAAGAAAAAAACACATATTAAATATAATAGCAAAATAAATTTTTCATAAATAATTATAATCAAATAAAAGGAAAAAATATATATCAAATATAATAGGACGAAAAATGTAAACTACCAAATTTAAAGCGACGACCTTACAAAGACAAATCTGTGACCAGTAGGCCAAAGCTATTACATATTATTTAATGTGTATTGAAAGCATGGGGCGGCAGGTTCTGACACCATGTATTTAATGTTAAGGGTTTTTTATATATCATTAATTTAGTTAACATTAAAAGACATTTTTGTACTAAATTAATTGTAAGCAGGAGTATTTTATTTTCTACTATAAACATTAAAGGCATATTTGCACCTTATATGTCCCTATATACTATAGAGTATGACTATAGAGTATGACTTAAAAAATAGGAAAAATTAATTGTAACGAAACAATTTTTTTTATTACTAACAAAAAACGACGGCAATAACTTGCAACACATACAGATATTAACTAAAAATCAAAGGCACAAAAATTAGGTAAACATACCAAATTTAAGATGTAATCGTTAACTATCAGCGGCTAAAGCAATCATTAATAAACTTGTGCAGAGCAAGCACCGACGATCCATTCTCGCCCACCGCTGCGGCGGCGGAGGCTTTCATCTCGGCGACTCGGTGCCGGATCTCTCTCCCCGTCTTTGTGTCCATCAACTCTCTAACTCGCCTCTCCAACTCGACCGCGGTGACGAACCCACCCGAAGCCGCATCCAACGGCAGCGCCACCTTCATTTCCTCCACCAAAAAAACCTTATTCATCCTCTGCTCCGCGTAGAGCGGCCAAGCAATCATCGCAACCCCATTGGACACCGCCTCCATCACAGAGCTCCTCCCGCAGTGAGTGACGAACCCGGCCACGGCGTCGTGACTCAGCGCCTCCGACTGCGGGGCCCACGACTTGACCACAAAACCCCTATCTTTAGTCCTTTCCAGAAAACCCTCGGGCAGAAGCTCCTCCAGATCCGGATCACCGCTCTTCTCCGGCGGATTCCGCACCGACCACAGGAATCTGTGGCCGCTTTTCTCGAGAGCCACCGCCATTTCTCTCAACTGCTGCCCGGAATGCAAACCTCTTCTACCGAAGCAAAGGAAAACGACGGTTTTGCTGGGTTGTGTGTCGAGCCAACGCAGGCATTCTTGCTCTCCGGCGCCGTTTTTGGCGTTTGTTTGGGGAATCTGCGGCCCGACTAAGTAAAGCGGCGGAGTAGGCCCGTCGGGAACGCAGAAGCCGTTTTGTATGGCTTCCTTAGCTCTGAACTCGATGGCATCGAATCCATTAGTGAGTATCCCGGAAGATTTCCGAATGTTTTTGGCAGTGTTCAAAACATGCTTGTAGACATTACTCTGCCGGAAGAAGGTGGTTTGCGGCATATCCGAGGAGTGAATTGAAGGGCTGCCTGGGACTTCAAGATAATCATTCAAGTCTCCGATGTCTGCAGCGACGGTCTCATCTATGGTGGGGAGGTACAATAAGAAGGCGACGCCGGCGGAACCGGTGGTGACATAGAAGTAAGTGGGTATGTTGAGGCTGGTCGAGACTTGGTATGCGGCATTGCAGAAGAAATCGAGGACCAGAGCTCTAATTCTTGATTTCTGGGAGATTTCTTCGAGGGCGGCGCGGAGGTTGGGATTCTGGAGACGAGGGATTTCGAAGAAGGCCTCGACGGGGTCCTTTATTGGGTTTGGAGGTGGCGCGAGGTCGGGGAGGCGGCGGTATGTGACGGAAGGCAGGGTGGAAACGGCGGAGTTCTCGGCGGAGCTGATTATTGTGATGGGGAGGGTGGGGTGGTGTTTGGAGATGAAGGCGGCCAGCGCTAACACGGGGTTTAAATGCTCCACCGTAGAGTAAAGAACAATGGTGCTTTCCATTACTAACGCCTTGAAATGAGATATCTACTCCTATAAAAGTCTAAATCATTTCTTATAAACCTTGTGATTTACTTCAAAAATATTAATACTACTCTTTTCTGGTCACATTCGAACACTACCACCCTACGTTCTACCTACCAAAGAGCAAATACGTGGATTGAATCGTACCCTCAGCTTTAGGCATCCAATTTTTCTTGAGAGGTTTTAGGGTTAGAAGTGAATTCATTGTATTTCATTGATGGTAAAAGCTAGATTTACACCACCTCTTATAGGTGTATTCTATGTACGAGAGATAAGGAAATAAAAAGATATGAAAGATATGCTATTCTATTACAAAGATGTAAAAAGATCTGATGTAAGGCAATTCCACAATTCCACTTTCTATCTTTTCCTTTATGAAATGTGTGTCAACTTCTACGTGTTTGGTTCTATAATGTTGAACAGGATTTTCTGATATACTGATAGCAGCTTTGTTATCACAGAAAATTCTACTTGCATTAGTTGGAGTGAAGCCAATTTCACTTAATAACTTCCGCAGCCAGAGAATTTCTGTTATTCCACTCTTGATTCCTCGAAACTCCGCCTCAGCACTAGATAACGCCACCACTTTTTGCTTCTTGCTCCGCCATGTCAC
>JAYDZE010174890.1:0-21708 GCA_034509125.1 Monilaria moniliformis | reverse complement strand
GGTTCAGTTTGTAATTTCTGTTCAATTGTAATCTTCTCCATTTCTGTGTAACTTTCCGGCAAGTATTATCTCTGTAAAACAGAATTCTTCCAACAGAAATGGGTAGAAGCAAAGGTGATATGGACTAATGAAGCCAAGGAGGTGTCATTATTCCTTAAGTAAATCATCTTTAGCCGATATAGAATTCCACGAGCTGTGGTTAGTGATCATGGCACACACTTCTGCAATTGATAAATTGAAGGATTAATGAAAAAATATGGAGTACACCATAGACTTTCCAGTCCATACCATCCTCAAGTGAATGGGGAAGCCGAGGTATTAAATCTAGAGATTGATAACATCCTTAAAAAGACCGTGGGTGTTTTGAGCAAAGATTGGAGCATAAGACTAGATAATGCATTGTCGGCCTACCGAATGACATACAAGACGCCAATACGTATGTCGCCTTGTCGCTTGGTATTTGGGAAAATGTGCCATCTCCTCGTGGAGTTAGAGCATGAGGTGTATTGGGTTGTCCAGCAAGTGAACATGCAAACAAGCAAGTGTGAGGAACAAAGGAAGCTGCAACTTCAAGAATTGGAGGAGTTACGCCTGGAGACATATGACACAACCATACGCTACAAAGAGAAGATGAAGTTGTGGCATGACAAACACATCCACAAGAAGGACTTTCCCACTGGTCAGTTGGTGCTCCTATTTAAATCCCGATTGAAGTTGATGCCTATGAAGCTAAATCTAAGTGGAGAGGACCTTATGTCGTTAAGAAGATCAAACCGAATGGAGCCATAGAAATTCAAGAGATAGAAGATGATGCAAAGCCCTTTGTGGTGGATGGTTAAAGACTGAAGCCTTTGCTCAGGACAGAAGAAGCGTGTAGACTGAAAGAAGTTCCACTATACATGCCCTATTCACTCACTTGAAGATCAAGGAAAACTCAGGTGTCTTATGCTTAAGAATAGTATGAGATACCGAGGGGAATCCACTGTAAATAGTTTAGTAAGTTTAGTTTATTTTCTTTATTATTTTAATGCTTTTAATTCTTTTTGTTTCCTTTTTTTATGTTTGATGTTTTCTTTGGCAAGGTTAGGACACGTGGCAGAATGGATATGGGAAGAAGATTCAGTTGTAGCAAGAAGATATTCAAAAGGATGGAGAGATCCGCCTAACAGAAAATCGAATCCAAACCCTAAAAAGAGTCCCATCATTGGAATGACAGTCTGAGTGGATATATTCCTCTTCAAATCAGATGAGAAGTCAATAGTTAGGGCAACGTGAAGAATGACACGAATCTCGAAAAATTGGGAATAGGAGCCTGCAGCCCTAACAGAACAACGCGTGGGCCAGTAATTTTCTGATTTGATGAACCTTTTCAGGCCTTTCAAGCCGACTGCCATTCACGCACTAAAGAAAAAAAAAAAAAGCCAGAAATAATTCATCTGCAACACCTCTCAAGAAAAAGAAGCAAAAACTCTTACTTCCACTCTCCTTAAAACTTAAAATATGGCCTCAAAAAGCAAGAAGATGGCTGCTGCTTCGGAGGGGACAACGCCGACCAACACTCACAAATCTTTCCAACACCAGCCTTTGTAAAGATGGCCAGCCAGAAGAGCAAGAAGGCAAAAAAGGTTGAGAAAAAACCGGAGAAGAAGGATGAAGTAGAAGCAGAAATGGAGCCAGAACAAGGACCAATTCCAGTACGAGAAGTTGTAACCAAATTAGATGAAGAAGAACTCAAGGAGCAACCAGATGATTAACCAGCATGAGAGCCCAACAAGGGAGGAAGCAGAGCATAAGAGAAAGGGCAAGGCACCCCTGGAGCCTTTCATTCCATTGGCAAGAAGGAAGAAGACCCAAACCCAGGTTCATGCCCAAGACCCCTCGGATGCATCAGAGACAGGCTCCGCAGAAGGCTAAGAGCCTAAGAGGAATGAAGTCCAGACTCAACATTCTTAAGGGAATTAACCCCGAGTTTAGAGGATGAATTATTCCTCACTGATTCATCTCAAGCTAAGGCGAGGAAGTTTCGGAAAAAGAGGCTGGAGATGGATCTTGACCTGATAGCTCAAATCCAGATCTACCCCGACTCCACGGTCGCTGTAAAGGTATCCAACTGACTCGGTAAGGATTATCGGTCTGGCCAGGTCCTCGATATATTCAATTTAGATATGCTGAATGTGAGAGAGCGTTTCCTTGGATATTTTAATAAAATTAGTTTTGAATGGATGTTGACTGCCTAACGTGAATGTGCCTATGGTTTTAGCTGATGAATTCTTCAATTCCTTTGAGTTTTCTGCTGGTAATGCTTTGGAAGAAGATTAAATTGCTTTTAAGTTGTTTGGTGAATATCATGAGTTTTCGTTGGTTGAATGAATGTGAGATTATGAATTGTGATAATGGAATAAGCCAAGCATTACGAATTTCAAATCACCGAAATGGGTGGGCCGAATAAGTATTCATTACTTTTCAACCAACAAGCTGCCTGGACAGTCTTGACACACCCGGCGGCTGAACCCTTCAAGGCCATCCAATCCAGAGCCCACTAACCCTGTTTTAAGAATGTGTGAGACATATCTAGCCTATAACCTGTTAGGCCAAACTACTTGCTTTAACAAGGTGTCAGTTGTGAATTGTATTTTATATGGTGCATGCATCACGGGATTAAGGTAAAACTAGGCTTCTGGTTGGCTTACCAAATCAAGTTAATTAGTTCACATCCCACTCGGAACATTACACTGTGTCATATACTTGGGGCTTACTTGTATCATAACTATGTGCTGAACATGCCCGATGAATTATGCCTCAAACTGTGTCCCCCACCAACTAACTTTGATTTGCAATTCTTGCGAGGTACCTTGGTCCTATTTGTGGAAGACGGCGTTCCCACCTTCTACACACCTGGGGAGACCATATTGTCTTCAAACGTTGTTGTATGCGCAATTGCACAAGACCAACAAGCTGGCCAGTCGAGGGAGATGGAGATCGACAAGTTAAGCAACCGAATGAGAGGAGTGCAGACCCAATTGGAAGAATTGAGAAAGCAGTTGAAAGAACTGGAAACCACCATGAGATTCTTATGGGAGAGCCTAGGAGTGTTCACAATCGATATCTGGAATATGATCCAGACACCATCCATTCCTCCATAAGGTGTTAAGACAGATGAGACCATGAGGACAGTACCACCAGAATTTGAAGAACTCTTGAGGACAATACCACCAACTAGGCCAGATATTGAAGGACCAATGGATGACGAAGAATATGCCCAACCAGCCGATTTAGAAATCAACAAGCCCAGTTTCTCCAGGAGCGTACCAGTACGCTGAAATCAGCTAAATCAGTGAACAATACTACCCTATCCCTAGTGTCTTTTCTTTTCATTCTTTTTTTTTTCTTTTCGTTGTTTTTTTCTTATCTTTTATCTTTGTTCATTTGTTTTTCTTTTCTTTTGTCTGTGTCTGTTTGCTTGTTTGTTTTGTCAAGTAGTCAATCACATCTCGTACCTTGAACTTACCCTAATTTCGTCCAAGTGTGAGGAGGGTGAGATTGCTTTGTGTGTTCTTTTTGTGTCCACCACCAATAAAAAAAATAACATAGCAATGAGCTAGGTAGTTAGCGAATTTAAAAGTTTTTAATGGCTGGATAAATTGACAACTTGAGGATGATAGACTCACTTTAGTAATGCAATAGCCTCACTAAATGGAAAGAATAGAGCTATAAGCGGGGCAGTCCCCACATCATTTTCTTGAGAGTGCCTTAAGAAGAAAGAAACATAAGTTGATATATTCCAAGGTCACGGCGTAGAAGCCATGATTGAGCCAATTGAGCCTCAAATTATTTTGAACTCACACCTAGATCAATTGGCCCTAGAAGCCATGATTAAGCTTAAATCCTTCTGTTTTTAACTAGAAATATACAAATGATCAAGAGCAATTAGAGCAATTGTTAACATTCAAACTGGGGCTAAGGCAACAAAATGAGCTCAAAAGGGCAAATAAGATGTGTTAATAGAAGCAAAACAGATGAAGAATACACTATACACAACTATAAAAGAAAAGAAAAAGTTGTAATTCACTGAAGATTTAGCCTGCCCAAAACATGGTGAAAGAAGGAAGACCATACTGCTCAATGCATGGATTAAGTTCAATCAAGCTTAGGACCATCTGGCCGAACCAAAAGATCATAAAATCCTCCTTCCTTGCCCCGTTGCGTCCCAAAATAAGACCATCTTGAGCCGCTAAGTGACTGAGAAATATGTCGATTTTTGCTTGAAAAGATTATTTTGAATGTTGGAATTACCCGTGAGTAAATGATGCGGATAATCTGGATGAGTCGTGTTGTCGTTGAGGACATGCCAGTTCTGTCAAAGATATTTGTAGTTCCCACTTTCCTATTACTAGAAATAGTATGGGTAAGTAGGGGATGTCGATCCCACGAGAATTGGTTGCTTGCCTAGTTCGAAAGTATGTTTTGGTGGGTTGGCGATGCCGCCACGCATGTTTTTTAAGTGGGAAACTACCTATCTAGAAACAAGGGTTATCTACTTATCAACCTTAGATTATCTTAACTAATCATGTTCAATAAAACTTAACTACACTTAGTGATCGAACTAATTTCTGAAAAGTAAAACAGAATCTGAAAAAGCTAACTCTCATGTGCTCTAGGTGATACTATACAGGGTAGTACTGTGCACTAAGGCTGAAATAAACTCAACAACCATTTTTTGCTTTTACGGATTCGAATGCAAGATGCGTGGTCCCCCCTACACTTGGCACAATCTGACTACATAATTTTTATGTACGACTCTGGACCACTCAAACTAACCCCCCCTCCATCTCTTCTAAACCTTATAGCTTAGGATCGGAAGTTATGGCGTCGCCGGATTGGATTTCTGGTGAGGTTAGTCCTTTAATTAAATCTAAATGCGTGAAATTAAGAGTACCGAACTGCCTAACGTGCGCGTGCGACTCTACCTACCTAAACTATTGAAAGCACATGGAAGAGAATTAATAAAGCACAAAATATTTGAACACAAGACTAATCATGCTAGGATAATAGACACAAACATCTAAACTATTCATAAAACTTAACCGCAATTTGCAACTACAGACTCTACTATCTAACATTAAACATGGAGACTTACGCTACACATAAACTTAAAAAATGAAACAACAGAAGATTTCAACACTTAGCATTCGGAACACAAGGACTATGCTATTCAAACAACTTCGCAATAAGATTTAACAAACATGATTTAACTATGGAAATTCAAAGCATATAGATAAACGACAAGTCTTGCTTACAACCCATTTAACAGCAAATTGAAAAGATAACTACTAGCATAAAATGTTCAAATGTTCAACTTCTTCACAAGTAACGGTAACTGAAAAGCTTAAGGATCTGCGACTAAGGATCAAAACTGGGTAAAACTGAGGAATGAGGTTGTTCTACGGAAAACTCAATGGCAGCTCTTTACGTCTTCTCCATATCTCTTCCAGAAACTCCAACACTTAGGATTATTTTGAGGTGTGTGAACTTGTGGAATTGAACTTCATTTCTTTTGTCTCTCTTCTCATTTATATACCCGCTTCTTAGGGCATGTGCGAGACATTTTCCTGTGCCCACGCCCTCACAATAATTATTCTATTCCAAGGCTAGCTTCCTTAGGTATAATCTTCTCAAAGCATCTTTGTACATGATCCTGCCTTCCTTGACGCGTCACCTGGCTAGCTCACTGGTCTTCCATGCAGTGACTTCAATCTTCAACTTTCCACCACCTGCCCTTGCTTAACTCAAGCTGAACTCTCATTTTCTTCTTCCTGCGGGAAATATGCACCTTTCGTGCACATTATATCATGTTTTCCTTCACTTTCAACCGGATCGAATGGCTGTAATCTGGCCTGATCAAACCTCCTCACACTTCAGGTATGCTTGCCCTCAAGCATAAGCTAGCCCAAATTGGCTGGATTACGGTCATTACGGACTATACTCCCTCAAATCAAGAAAAGAAAAAAAAAAAGAAAAAAAACTCAAGAAACACGAAAACGCGAAAAGAAAAAATAGACTCAAGAACAAAAATCACTAGCATCTAGACTTTAACAGACAAACTAGACAGTTGACATACGATAAATTTGGTTAACAATTAGAGTCAAGAGCTGACTTCAAGTAATGCATGGCTCTCTCCTTTCAATTATTCTCAGGTAAAAATTCCTCATGAAGCTTTTTTCCAAGCATAATTAGAGATATTTTGCGGTCAAGTCATGGATCAGAGATGTCTTAATCATTAGGACGTAATGGGGCTAAGGGTTTATTTTTTATAGGTTAGGCCCTAATGGTCCTAGGCTTGATTTTACTCGATCCCGATAATATTTTTATTGGGGGCATGCATCTTGCCTGAGTAGTCAGAAGGTGTTCACATAGGGTATTTCTTTTATGATTATTTAGTAGCAGTTTTTCTATCTTCTTTTTACCTTGCTTTATTCATTTTCATCGTAGGTTTTGCTCTTTTGACATTTTGCCCTTTTTGCACCTGTACTTAGCCCAGTGTGTTGCTACTCTGATTGTCTTTTGTGTATTTTTCTGGTTAAGGAACAAATATGATTCAAGCTCAATCAAGGCTTCCAGGGTGTTTGCTTAGGCGATGATTCGAAAGAATTAGGCTCAAGTGGTCATCTTATGCTTCTCATCATTCTCCATTTTTTCTTGACTTGGGAATATCTAAATTCTACTTTCTATCTATATCTCTCAAAAGGGAATAAAGTGGAGACTACTCCACTTGGCTCAACTCTCTCATTTGAGTAGGATAATGCATTACTTCATACTCTATTTAATCAGATTTGTCAACCAAATTATTAGGTGCCTATAAACTGTCTAATCTATTGGTGGCTATACTAGTAATGACTACAAGGTCATCGAACAATTTCATCATTCTCACACTTGGACGAAACGAAGTGTGTCCAAGGTGCGGGATGATATTGTCGGCTAGACAAGACAAACAAACAACGACAAAAAACAAGACTCAACGACTAAAAAGAAAAGAAAAGAAAAGAAAAGAAAAGAAAAGAAAACTAGGGATGAGTCATAGTTGGTTACCGATTGCGCCTGCTTCGGCGCCCAGGTGTGGGCTTCGATGAATTGGGCTTGTTGAGATCGATTGCGGCTTGAGTTTCTTCTTTCTCTTATTCAGCTTGTATGTTATTCGCTGGGCTAATAGGTGGTGTTGTTTCTTCTTCATTTCTTGTGGCTCCATAGGGTGGTATGGGTGGCTTCTGGGCCATGTTCCACATGTCCATTGTAAGGGTTACCAAACTTTTCCTCAATAAATGGATCGCCTTTTCCAAGCTCTTAATCTATCTCTCTTGCTGCGCCAGCTGCTCTTCCATTCCCTTCACCCTCTCTGCCAAGTTGCCAATGTTTGTATCCATCAGCTGGGCAGTCTGCGGATCCTGCATAACGGTGCTAGGTGCAACATTTGAGGATAAGATAGGCTATCCTGGAGTATAAAACCAAGGTGCTCCATCGTGCACTACCAACACCGGTGTACCTTGCAAAAAATTCAGATCAAAGTGAGACGGAGGTGGACACAATTCAAGACATAATTCCTCTGGCAATTCGAACTCATAATTTCTTGAAATGTAAGCACTTAAAACATGGCAAAGTGTAACATTCCGGGTGGGGTGTTAGCAAATTAACTTGATCTCATAGGCCAACCAAAAATCGAGGTCTACTATAATTCCTTGGTGCATGCACCCAGTTAGATAGAATTCAGTTATGGATAGATGGTTGAAACAAGTTGTTTGGCCTAGCAAGATAAGTTTGGCACATGCGCAAGACGGGGTCAACAAGATGGTGGGCACGGGATTGATTTGCCTTGAAAGGCCCGACCGCAGGGTGGGTTAGAG
Source organism: Monilaria moniliformis (assembly GCA_034509125.1). Classification (NCBI taxonomy): domain Eukaryota; kingdom Viridiplantae; phylum Streptophyta; class Magnoliopsida; order Caryophyllales; family Aizoaceae; genus Monilaria; species Monilaria moniliformis. The sequence goes on along the minus strand of JAYDZE010174890.1, from coordinate 13,813 downwards.
CTGACCAAGCAACTTTGTGGTCGAATGGTAGTGAGTACCGATTCGGCACTCCCCTCTATGCAGCCTGAAACTCGTATTCCTTGGCCTCTTCAGCTCCACCCTCCTCTTCAGAAACCTCCTTACCCTGCTCTGGGCGGAATCGATCAAAGAGACCTCATCTTCCGATTCGGCGGCTGACTCTTCCAAGAAAGTATTGTTAGGGTATATACTGAAAAGCAAGCTTTGAGCTGCTTTGTATTTGTAAAAACCTTATTTCCCTATTTATGAGAAGATTATATTTTTGTCACATTGATTTTCTATTCATATTGTTTATCTTATTATTCATTATGATTAAGCAAACATGTCTAAGTCTTTTGCATTATAGACTGAATGGTGATCAGGTTATCACTCAACATTTCTCAATTGGTTTTCTTGCAAAATAAAGACTAAGTTTCACAACTTAGATAGACTTATACAATCTAACGGGAAAGGTTGCAGTGTCAGTGCCAAGCGTTTACTAACCTTGGTAAACAAATTAAAGGCACTGGTGTGGTATAGCATTGAAATGATTCATGTGAGATAAGTATTTTTTGCTGATTATTGAAAGATGAGGTCTCAGTGATATTTATTTTTTAATCTTTGCATATAACATTGAGCATACGTTGTTGATTATGCACTGCTTTAATTTATCAAAAAGCGTTCAATAATCCTGATATCTTAGGCAGTGGTAATTAATAACTAAGAGGTGCTAGGATTGTTATTGCATTGAATCGTGTCCCGGGAGAGTCTGGGTTGATAATATCCCCAAGAGGAGTTTAATAATAGGTTTTATTATATAGAAGTCTGGCATGCTTGGAATTTATTCCAAAGTATAATAAATAAAGAATTTTGAATTGGAGCACCCTTGGTAAAAGATATTAATTAATTAAAACTAGTAGCAGGTTTAAATTAGTTAATTGTTATTAGAATCTTAAACACGGGAAATAAATTAATTAAAAAGGAAGCCCATATTTCCTGTAATTTGGATTTGGATGGGTAAGCCAATATTAATTCTATAGTGGTACAAATTAATATTCTGTTGGGCTTATAATAAATTGGGGCTCAATTTAACTAGTAAAGCCCAACAGGAGAGCTAAGTCCAAATATCCTTGGATTCCTAATCTAGCCCATTACAACTCTATATATAGGAGAAAAGAATGAAGAGAAAATATAGAAACCTAAACCTAGCTAGCAAATTTCGAAAATCACACTAGCACACACAACTACAATTTTCAAAAATTGCTAGGTTTAAACCTAGTTCTTCTGTTCTCTTCATTCTCTTTCCAGTTCTATAGGTTTGATAGGTATTGTTCCACCCCAATATTCAAACCTAGGAGTAGGGAACGAATTAGAAGATCTAAGGTTGAAACTATTCAACACACGTGGAGAATGAGCAAGCTATTGTCGAATCTTTGGAGATTCAACAAAGGTAAAATTCGAAAACCAACTAGAAGCATGTTTTAGGATTTAAATTTTTTTTAATGCATGCATATTTGCGTTCTAGTATAAAGCAAGTTAATTTAATTAGTAAAAGAAATTTCTTATATTAACCTAGTAGATCATGGGAAGGGGATTCCTTCAACGTAATATTTAAAACCCCAATAGATGGCTCGATCCAACCTAATGGTAGTGTAGTGTTAAAATCAGGTTATAGGATAATCCAATTCCGATGTAATGCAGTGTGTTCATCATCATCAACTTTAGCATGCTCCTCATGACTAGCCCGCTGGTTAGATGAGAAGTTTGGTGCCCAAAAACCATATCTATTTGTGGCGGCTGTCGAATCCAAGCAAAGAACTCTGAAGTCATAATATCAATCACATCTTTGTGTCTCTTATCCTCCTTGTGTTAAGAGTTATTCCCAGCATATTCTTCATAGAAATTCCCCGTCTCATCTTCCAGCGGCATGATGTGATGTATGTCGTCATGTGCTAGTATCGAGCTGTTGTCTCTCACATTTTTATTCCTAGGGTAGATTGATTACCTCTCTCAAAGACATAAATCTTCGGATTCATTTTCTGTTCCACTTGCATAGCAAAATTTTAAGTTGTCTCCTGTTGTCCATATGTGTAAAATAAAAATGCAAATAATCTGTATCTTTTCCACCGCATAATACATCTCTAATCGAGTGCATGAAAAGATCTTGACTTAGGTTGCCCACCTTCATGTAGATAAAAACCATATCCCTATCTACATATGTCGATTGATTCTAATGACCATCGTAATATTTCATGATGCACTGCCTCGCCATCTGAGATTAGAATAAAATGATCAACAAACAAATAGAATGAATTTTGCAGTTTTTTTGTCACACCCACGGTAGTGCAACAATCGTAGGCCACAATGGTGCAACAGCCGTGAGCCACGATGGTGCACCCATCGTGAGCCTCGGTGAAAGTCATCGTGGACCATGGTGGTTGCCGTTGTCGGCGATTACGACATGACGCATGATTGTGGATTCAATGCTACATTATATTTGCTCTTAAGTATGTTATTAAACAAGCTATTATCATATAATTCAACCTGATATTTATAACTTTACACAAATTTCATGCAAAATCCGTCGCAATAAACTATTGTGGGCCACCATTGTTCCTTAAGAACAATTCAAAAAATCAAATTTCGCGATGTCGTAATGATTTGTCATAATTTCTTTACGTCTCAGAAATACACACACAAACTTCTCCGACGGTTTTAGCCTATTTTGCTATAATTTTTTTAGAGTTTTTATAATGTGGTTGTTACTAGTTAGTTACCATAAGATGTTGTGAGTAATTCTTATTGTACATTTAATGATGAACAACCTCTCACATACCAAATTAAATTAAGTTGTTTGAGATTTTTAAAGATAATCCAAAAGTTAAATGCTTCAAATCTGTTTTATCAGCGACCGTGGGCTTAATAACACCACTGTGGACTTAAGAACAGTTCGAAAATATCATGTTTTGCGACATCGTAGTGATTTGCCATATCTTTTTTACGTTTCAGAAACACGAATGCAACCTCCTTCGACGATTTTAGCCTTTTTACAGAGAAGTTTTGAGTGTTCTCTTTCAAATTTTAAATCTTTATTTTTCAATTTTTTTAATTTTAGTCTTTTTCGAAACTTTCAATTCTTAATTTTTTTCACATTTTTGATAAAAAGAAGATATATAATAATTCAACAAAAATAGAAAGAAAAACATATCAATATCAATAATTTTTTCAATTATGTGTAGGAGTAGCTTAATTTTATAAAGTCAATAATATTAGAAATTCATACTTTATAAAAGAGGCTTACTAATTTATTTAAATACGAGAATAATATTTTTTCAACCATTTCCACCAAAAGTTCCAAACGTTTACTTTGATTACATATTCAGCAATTGCATTATTTAATCGCGAGTTTAGCCGCGAGAGGAAAAGAAGAAGACCAGTATATCGTGGCTCCCAATCTCACATCACATCATTCTTCATCTCAATCTCACATCTTTCCTATTTCCTCCCGTTCCTCTGATATTTGATTTGATGTCGAAACCGGCGGCCGATTGGCGGAGCAATAGAACGGCGGTTCAGGCCACCAATGACGACGCCTCCGCTAGCAAGCTGTATGCTCCTCTCTTTCCTCTTATGCCGCCGTTCTCTTTCCATTTTTTAGACGAGATGCAAAGTTTTATTCGTTTGCACGCTATTTGTGCGGGGGAACTGTAGATTAAAGGATATGGAAGGGTCGTAGGCTGATTAAATTTGTAGGAGTTTGTGACTTCCCCTCCTTTTTTAGGCTGATTGTTTAAGTTTGCTGCGCATTATTTCTTTTATCATTTTCCAAGGGACAATGATGATTGCCATTCACCTCACTATTTCTCTCTCTTGAGTGGGGGATGGTGGTCTTGAATACTTACGTCCTGGTATAACTGAAGCAATTTAGCTGTTAATTTGGACTAGTTTGGTTAAAGATGGGTCAATTGTTAACAACCAAGACGAGGGAAATGCTAAAGACAAGTTTGACCAGTGTAATTTCGGCCACTCTTCTTGTGGCTTTGTTATTATTTAGCCCGTTCAGTTTAAGATTCAGATGTCTTTTCTTGGATGTAGGATTGGGGAGGGTGATTCGTGACCTAGCCCCGGTCACTCACACGGATAAAGGTGAGAAATACCAATAAGCTATACGGCTTTTGGTAAGGGTTTAGATTTTAATATGGAGGGTTAATTCATACTCCTTCCGTCCACAACCAATAGTCTTGGTAGTGGATAACACATGTTTTAATGCAAAATTGGTAAAGTTGCTGGTGAGAGAGAAAAAGTGGTTGAAGTATTTAAGTGTAGAAAAAGTAATTGAAGAGAGAGAAAAAGTAGAGGTTCATGTTGGTATAAAATGGAAGTATTGGAGTAGTGTATTGTGAGAAAGTTACTAAAATTGAAAGGCCACTAATTTTGGTGGACGGACGAAAATAACAAAACAGGACTATTGGTTGTGGACGAAGGGAGTATTAGTCATGCGTGTAACATTACTGGTTCTTATGATATGTTTTCTCCGAACTTCTCCAAGATAGTAGGAGCATAAAGCTGAATTGTAGTGTATTATTCTCGTTTTTCCTTTACGTGCATCATTCTTCACTTGTTTGGCACCATAATTTAACTGGAGACCTGTACTCTCGGAACTTCTCCTAGGTTGTAGGAGTGTACATCTAAATTAAATTATTTATGTCTCCTTTTCCCCTTATGTAAACCATTTGTTATTTGTTTTACATTTTTGCATCGTAATTGAGTGTCTCTTTCGGCTGAGGTAGCTTTCTATGGTGGTGTTTGCATATTTTATTTTACAGGGCAAGAATGTTCTTTCCTGCGAAGCATCTTTTGAAAAGAGAAAGAATATTTGCTAAAGATTTATTATAAGTTGGTTAACATAATACACACTTCACAATCCTTAATATCAAAATTGAAAAAGTAAGCCCTACGCTGTGTCATGATATTGTGAATGCACCTTTAGCTCCATTTTAAATATGGTTTTTGAAACTTCATTTCTATATAGACCCACTGTGCATTGAGTATACCGGTTGGCAGTAGCACTACCTCAATTGCATTGCTCTGCTAATGCTATCTAATTTCTTAACAAGGTCTTGCGTTAAAAAGGGATACATGAAAGATGACTACATTCATTTGTTCGTTAAAAGGCCCATCAGGAGATCCCCTATAATAAATCGTGGTATGGTTTGGATTTCACCAAAGCTGCCTAGTTTTTTCAAACTTATTACATCAATGGTTGGTTGCATTTCAATTTCCATGATTTTGTTTGCAAATTCTGTGTATTAGGGTACTTTGCTCGATATTCAGCACTCCGGAAGCTTCTCTATGAATTTCTTGACTGCAAGATAAATGGGGAAGAGAAAGGCAAGAAGCAAATATTGTCACTTGGGGCTGGCTTTGATACTACATATTTTCAATTGCAGGTGCTTGAGTTTTCATGTGAGATATTATTTGTTTCTTGCTACAAATTAATGTGGAAGGATCCTTCAAGTATATGATCTGTTTTACTTTTCACATCTATCGGTTAGTTTTTGCTGTCTTTCTTGATACACCTTCTGATGCTTTAGGGGCTGTGGTTCATCTATTTGTAGTTTATGGGGTTAATCATAGCCTGAACTTTCAGTATTTTTCAGTTTATAGTCTCAACATTGATTTATTTTTTGTATAGCCTGAACTTTGATAAAGTTTTCAATTATAGTCGGATCAAAATTTTCTGGCACCGAAAGTGCGACTGGGAATGATAAGTAAAATGAGTTGAATTTTTTATTTTCCACCTCAACAGTCCACATCATCAAATAAAAGCGTCGTTGCCTCGTCAGTATTTTTGTATTATGATTCAGACATTTCAGGGTGATAGTTCTAAGGTTTTTTTTCACTCTAATGGCTTTCGTTCATTCTGATGTGAAGAATAGTCGATCCTCATTTTAATTTAAGGTGAAGGAAAATGTCGTATTTAAATTGTGGTATTTTTTTATTTGATGATGTGGACATCAATGACGTTTTTTTTTTGGGGTGGAAAATCAGTGCTGATTTTTTTAAACTAGGCTATAATTGAAAATTTTCTCAAAGTTCAGGCTATACAAAAAATAAATCAAAATTGGAGCTATAAACTAAAAAATGTTGTCCATTTATTATATCTCAGATGCAATTAGTTGCCATGACTTTTCCATTGAACCATTTCTGTTTTCTTACAGGATGAAGGGAATATGCCTCATTTATACGTGGAATTAGATTTCAAGGAGGTAGAGTTCACCCCTCCCTTACTCACCCATTATGTTCTTTTAAAGTAGAACATAAGTGGACATATCTCTGGAAGAATAATAGGCACTGCCACTATGCTTCAGATTTGGATTGTTTTACCACCCTTGATGCTTTTTTCCTTGTAACAGAGATGAAATCCATCTCTTAAAACTCTTGACATTTAGTTTTATCTGGCAGCTCTCTGTTCTCATATCATGGTGCTACATTTATTAGGTGACAAGTAAGAAAGCTGCTATCATTGAAAACTCCACTGAGCTGAGAGGCAAAGTTGGTGAAGCTGCATTGATCTCTCAAGGTATTGGGATACTATGCAATACTTCGACCTTAAGAAATTTCAGATTTTTTCAAGAAACAACTGATAGTCCTGCCCTGCTTTTGTCCCCTAAAGAGTCATAAAGATTTGCAGCGGTAGTTTGTTATGAGAACTGTACAAGAAAACGGGCAAGCATTATATATGTTACAAATCTTGAGACTGTAGTGAACAATTTGCTTTCATTTCTCCCCTTGTCAATTTTCTGTGTTTGGTGTGGAGTACCTTCTGGCTTTGCTTGAAAGTAGAATATAGTCCTGCTTTGAGAACCTGTGCTCCATTATGGTGTTGGTAGATGTTGGGGCAACAGGTGATACATCTTAGTGATTTTTGAAACTTTTCGGTCACCTTATGCTCAAGCTTACTAGCAATATCTTGGATTTTCTGATTTTTGTTACCTTTTATTTGTTTAGGAGCCATAAAACGTTTGTATATTTTCTTAAGAATGTGAATAAAGATTATGGTCAATATGGGAGACTCCTAGAGTCGTTTTACATTTACGAAATGAATTGTCTGGGAAGTTAAAGTTTGATTATCTTATTTCATAATTATATTTTTTGAGGCTTGGCTGAAGGGCCTCTTTTGAGTGAACCTCTATTGTTCCAACTTTCAACTATTAGGTCATAGGATCCATTTTATTTACAATAATGTTGTGCACTCAGGTTAGGTCACTTGAGTTTATGACTAAATATTACACACTTGTTTGTTTCATATCTTTCTTCAGTGTGATTTGGTAATTTTGGTACTGATTTAGAAGGTTGTACATGGCCATACTTTTTTTATATTTTTATTTTTCAATCCTGAATTTGTTCAGAGAAAGGGGAAGTGACTGGAGATCACTACAAACTCCTCCCTGTTGACTTGCGTGATATACAACAACTTGACGATATTATTTCTTTGGCTGATATGGATCCTAGGTATGTATATATATTCTTTGACAATTATTTTCGTTTACTGCATACACTCCCCATGAACCACATAAGGAAAATCTGTAAATTCAGCTGTTTAGTTCTAATGCTATTTTCAGTTTGCCAACTTTTATAATTGCAGAATGCGTTCTGATATACTTGGATCCAGAATCAAGCCGTTCTGTTGTTAGATGGGCTTCTAGGACATTTTCTACGGCGACATTTTTCTTATATGAGCAGGTTGGGAGATTTTTCTTTCTTTTTAAATCTTGAATATTGCTATATTTTATCAATATATCAACTTGCTCTACTTTGTCCTCTTATTTTATGATATTATCCTGTCTTTGGTTATTTGATCAATTATTCAGCAATGGCATGACAAAATGTTTCACTTGACTTCAGATTCATCCTGATGATGCTTTTGGGCAACAGATGATAAGGAACCTGGAGGTAGTATTTCATTATCTTGTAATACTAATCACCCATGTATAGGTGGACCCAATTTATGTTCTATGCATTTATTTGGCTTAAGCTGCATGCTCTGAACAGTCAGTTTTGCCCAATATTCTGCTTTGAATTAGTATGAGATTTTGCAGTCAGTACTCAGTTGTAATTTGACTTTGAAGAGTTTTCATTTCAAACATCAGGTTTCCTACAACAAGTCTCACAGTTTAGTCAAAAGTTTTCTATTGTCTCATCCATGCATTATGTAAGAACAAAGTAGTTGAACAAGGCTATTCCACTCTAATGAGAGATGGAAATAACTATAACTATATTTCCAATTGGCAGTGGAAAAGCAGGGCCATTTCATCTCTTTGAGATACTGGTTGAGGTAAACTTTCAGAGTATGGTTTGAGGAGAAGTGTGCAAGACGTTTCAGGTCAAGGTAGAGCAGCCTTGACCATGGGAATAATATTAAGTGTTTGGGCTTGCTACGTTGTGTCCATTGTAACACCAATTATAGTTGACGAATCAGATTATTGGCAAAGAATTTTATGGTTGATGCTCAATTGTTACTTCATGGATTCTATTCTGTCTAGTATGCTAAATATTATAAATTTTATCCTTCAATTGGAGATGACGAATCAAAGTATTGCCTGAGAATTTTCTGCATTTTCTTGAGGTCCATAATGCTTATGAGTTTAGACCCTAAATTTTCAATTTTGCAATAATGATTGATACGATTCTGTAATCAGGCTGGTTTCCTTGTACATTGTTTCTTGTATATACTATTGCATGGGTACTCCTTTCGTGCACCTATTTTCATGGTAGCATCTTGTTATCCATTTTAATTGTAAATTGTGCTACTAATTTTTCTTTCTTTTATTTTGAAGTGTCTATCCCTGACTTTATCTCTGTTTCATGGAATTTAACAATGGCATATTCATGGGGACTCATTTTTCCAAACATTAGACGATATTGTATTTCTTTCTGTCTGAAAGTAAAATGAGATGTCCTGTCACAACTCACAAGATATTGTGAATGGCGTGACATTTAATTGAGATATTGTTTCATCTCAGAGTCGAGGATGCGGATTATTAAGCCTTTATGCTACACCGACTTTGCAGGCGAAGGAAAAACTTTTTCTTGATCAAGGATGGCAGGTATTCTCTCATTATGATGCAACCATTCTGTGTCCCAAGTTATATATGATGTCAAGAAACTGCCTCCCCTGCTATGCAGATGAAGGCACAAATTCTGAAGTATTTACCTAGAAGTTACGAAGCATTTATCTAACCAATTTGAAACATATTTAGACCTCATTCTATCTGATTTAACTTTCTTACGTTGTTAAATGGAAAGTTAAAGAAACCATAGCTTAATTGTTTTCTCTGTGATCTGGAATATTTTTACTATGAAAAGCACATAGTACTATAGATTCGACCGACATGAAAAGCACATAGTATTATAGCTTTGACCGACTTGGGTGCAATTTTTGGAATATCTTGGGATGAATATCTATATGAACAAGATGAAAATGAGTACTACCTTGCTACAGTATATTTTTTTATGCCTTAGTATGATTTTAGCAAGATGGGATTTAATTTAAGCCTGAGTATGTCAGAAAGGTGTGCTTTCAGAATTTTAATATAAAGCTGAGAACATATTATTTCTGCCCACCAAGCAAAACTAGTGTTTCTTGGTCAAAAATCCCAGTCAATTTTGATCCACTTAATCCCTATTTGTAATTATTGGAATAATTGTTGGAGACTTAAATAATGGATACCACATAGTTCCAGCAACAACAAAGTGCAAATCTTCTAAGAAATACATTTGTTTTTCTGCTGCTCTAAGATGAACCACCGCCAAGGATATTTTTTCAGGGTGGACTTGTAGATCATTGACTTCTACTTAATGATCGAACTATATTGGCTGGGACATATCTTGTACAAACATTGGTTGTGGTTTTATTACTGAAAAATAGTTTACTGAAGTGTAAATCATGATTGCTTGCCTTCTGGCATTACTATATTATCTTGCCTCTGCTGAAATGAATCATCATATATAATGTTTAAAGTTAATGCATAAACACTATTGGATAGACATGGCTCTTTTATGTTTATTTTTATTTTTTCTCTATGATCGTGCTTAGACTTCTAATGGTTATTTCATTATATTTTGGAGGATTTTTTAGTGAACATATCACAGCTGACTTTTTTTTTTTTTTTTTTTGTAAAGACGAAGAAAAAAATTCCATCCCCCAATTTTTTATGAAATACAAGATGCTTTCTGTTTTCTTGGTCTCTTCTTTCTTCTTTGTACAATTTGAATGCTTTCTGTTTACTTATAGCTTATGCATCTATTGGTTGAGGTCTCATAGAAAGCTGTTGCTTGGGACATGCTGAAAGTTTACAGCACATTTATAGATGCCCAGGAAAGAAGCAGGTATATATATTGTCCAATCTATTGAAAAAACTGTCTGAGTGAGTTCTATTACGAAGAGCTTATGCTATATTGAAATGTTAACTGTTTCTTACTTCTGTCTGTTGCGATTCTTACTTCTGTTTATTGCTATATTGAAATTTTATTAAGTTTAGGCTATATTGAAATGTTAAACGTTTTACTGTTTAAATTTCATTTACATTTTTATTGCTCTAATAATCATCTTGCCAGTGTGCATCATAGTAAAGTTATATCCTAAAGCATATATGACATCCTTGTTTCATACCTCAGACCTGCCACCCCCATCTCCACCTCCATATCCACCCCTGAATAACCAACAGTCCCCACCTCCATATCCACCCCTGAATAACCAACACTCCCCACCTCCTGTTTTGCTATTATTCCCAAAACTCATGTTTTTTTACTCCTTCAAAACCCAAATCTTGATCATTCACTCACCACCTTCAGCACCCCCTCCCACCTGGAACTAGTACTGTGGATTGGCTGAAAAGTTTCAGTTAAACCTCAGAGATTCACAGCCTTTTCTCCTTGCGTTTTGAATGTATCAAATGTTAGAAAGTGTCTTCTATAAATCTTAAAAGATTAAGTGCTTTTGCAGATCCATGATTTACTTTGCAACGAACTGTTTATCCTTTTTTACTTTCTTGGATGCATCAATGTTTCTTTTAATAATTCTTATCTTCTACCTGGAATAGGATTGAACGGTTGGAATTGTTCGATGAGTTTGAAGAGTGGTACATGATGCAGGCAAGCATCTTATTGCTTTTTTACTGTCAGATAAGTTACTTTTATTAACTTCTTCCTATGTCAGAAATTGTCTTTTGAATATAGTGGAGCGATGTTTTGCCACCCCCTTATTTTAGACATTTTATTAGAATAGTTATGATAATTCTTTCTCTGTAAGTGCTTGATACAATAGTAGTCTGAGCTCATATTCTCTGTGTGTTTTGACCTGCATCTATTTTTTCTTTTATAAAAATAATCCTGGCTAAGCTATTGGTATATATTATTGCAAAGTCCTGAACATATTTAAGATATCATTCATGTCTGAACATATTTATACCTGTTCGTAAAAATTATTTGTAATGCTTTATTGCTTATTGCAGGAGCATTATTGTGTGACTTGTGCAATCAATGATGCAATGGTATGTATGCCTTTTCTCTGAGATATGATTCCTCAACCCATTAAGTTGTTTATGGCGCTCAGTGGGTGCATGATTTTGGTTCTTGCAGGGTATATTCAAAGAATTTGGTTACCCTGACAAGGAGCATGCAACAGTTTCCCCCACTACATCCACAACCACACCCTCTCTGTGAAAATACGCGACTTTTTTGAATCATTGTCTCCGATCATTGAGATGAGAGGTCGTCAGAACTAGTTTCTTTGTTCCTAGAAGAGTTTTCTGTAATGTGTATGGATCCCTCTATTTTACTTGTAATTTGACTGAAGCTGCAATATCCTTTTCGCTAGCTGTTTGCCGAAAGATAACCCCCCCACCCTCATATAGCTCAAAATTGTGTCAATCCACACGGCCAGAATCGCGTCTGTGAAAAACGAGTTTCTTGCATAGTTGATTCCTCCTTTCAACTGTATTTTTATTTCTATGTTTATGTGTTCATGTAACTTTGGGCTATCTCTTTTTTTTTTTTTTTTTTTTTTTTAAATATTTGCATTTTTTTATAATATTAATATGGGAAAACAAAGATTTTACTCTTAATTTTTTATTCGGGGGGAAGCAAGATGATGATTTGTCTGATTAGGAGTCCAATGAGAGGCTCCAAGAATTTCATATAGTTAAATTGAATGAAAAGAAAGGCATGGCCCTTTGCTGCACTATTTGGGGGTTGGAATAAATTAATGGTGACATGTGGGGGAAAGTAGAATAAGTTCCTCTTTGCTTTCTATCCTTGAGGAATATTTATGATCCTATTCCTGTAGGGATCATGCAACAGTTAACACATGTAACATCATAGTTTAACAAAAAAAAAAAAAAAAGAGAGCAAACAAACATTGCATTCATCTAGTATAGCTTCAACATCAATACTACAACAGTTGCTCTCCAAATTATGGTTCAACTATCATGGCATTTGAAATATGCACTCCCGAGAGAGAGAGAGAGAGAGAGAGAGAGGATGGACAGATAGTGTAATTTTAGTTGTAGGGATTCCAAAGAAAAATTCTTTCACAAACTTCAACCATTTACTTCCACCACCCCTATGTTGTCTTTTAATACCTTAATCCCAATTAAGAGAAATAAGGAATCAACGCATTGGAACATTAAAAGAACACTTCTCCTGGGTCTATGGTAGATTTTTTTTGGAAGCTTAAGGGTTGGAATCCCCATCTTTAACATGAATATTTAGTAGTTCAAATCAATATCAGAACGTCAAGAATAAATTCTTCAAGTTTACCCGCCTAAGTGCTGCTAAAAAGTAGCAATATAAAAATATAATTGTAACAATAATATGTCTTTGCAAACAATAAGATCCCTTGAAAGAGATTCTACACGATCTTTCTATTGTAGAGAATAGTTTAGCATCTTATTTTTGTGTTTATATATAAGAGAGTAAATCCATAACTTTTATCATTGTATTATCATCTAAAAAATAAGATCCAACTATATAAAGAGAAAACAGTCATTGTGTAGCTACTGGTGATTGACTTTAGTTATGCTTGTGAATAATGTTAAAAAATGTAAATATGTTAGAAGGAAAGAAATCAAGGAAGACAAGATTGACTAATTTGATCTGTATCAAAAATAGAATATTTACTTTCCTTAATGTTGTATATACAATCTATATAAACGAGACTTCATAATAGATAGGAAACATGCAATAAGAAAAAACTCTTTCTACCATAATGTCTTTTGTACAATTCGACAGGATGGTATCAGAGCAGGAGACTAAAAAAAATCATCAACGTCTCTAATACCTTCCCCAGCCTTTAAGCCAGACCAAACCTGTTCAAAACAAAAATGTCAGAATTAAGTGATACCACAGAAAGCCGAAATACCAATTTTTTTTGGATGAAATCACCATTCAACTCATAATCTATTGCGCAACAACCTCAACTTGCAAGTATCAAACAACACAGAATCCTTATCAATTGGATTCAAACTCAACAGGGACAATTACCCACTATAGTCAGTTCTCATGAAGAAGCCACATGGAAAAGTGGAAAGGCACTCTACATTACAAGAGACCTTCCCTCTCATTCCACTACAAACCCAACATGTAAGTAATGGGAACAAGAGGACCAATATGTATTCACATGGCTCATCCAAAATATAGAGACAAATCTTATCAATAGTGTAACACCCCTTACTCGGTAGGTAAACCCACCGAATAAGTGATGTCACAAACGGTATCACACACACGGACCAAAAATTTTCTTTATTACTTTACT
>JAYDZE010174779.1:0-21710 GCA_034509125.1 Monilaria moniliformis | reverse complement strand
TTTATCTTTGGGGACGAACACGCCAATCCGAGAGCACTACCGGGGCGTATCTCGTCTTGCGGAAAGAGGACTCCTCGGCTCGGCTTACGATTTTTTAGTTTCTTTTGTAGTTCAGTTTCACGTGTAATTTTCTTCATTTTGTTTCTGTGTAACTTTCCGTCAAGTGTTTCATCTCTGTAACACAGATCTCAATATTCAACATAATTTATTATTTACTAATATGATTTTTTAAATTTTAGGATATCTTAAAGCTTTTGACAATTTTACACTGTGAGATAACTTATTTGATTCTTATTATCCAATGATAGTTGACGAAGTCTTAGTATTGGAGATAAATATATGCAATTGTATATAGTATGAATAATGAAAAATAAAATCGTAAATGTATGGGGTACTTTTGATTAATCTGGATGTACAAATTAAACATTATGGGTTAATTCGGAATTAAATTTTGAATAATATTGACCCGTGATTATTCTCAAAGTTTCTGACAACTCCAAATTTGTGATTTTTTTAGAGAAAAATGAAATTCTTTAGTGATCAAGTCATAATATTTTTGGATACAATCAATCGCCTCAGGAAACAATCTACACAATCCATCTTTGTTGGAATTTCTTCAGCTATTGAGGTATGTTACGAGCTGCCGGGTTAGCTTCTCGATATATATGAAACACGCCTTCCACCATATGCTTTCAGGCAATTTCATGATATCTCTCACATTCGGTGGCTATAAAGTTTCTCATTCTTCTTCATTTGCTAAAAGCCGCAAGGATAGGAGTGAATCGGAGTATATCTCGATAGGCCATTTTTTATTTTCAAGAATAAAGACCACACCTTCCATTATTGCTAGCACCTCTGCTATCATAACATTGGTTCTTGGCTGGGTTCGTTTAGCCCTTGTGGCAACTATATTGCCCTCAGAATCCCTTATTATCACTCCCACTCCGAACCCCGAAGTCTCTGGATTGTGAAACGCATCGACGTCTACTTTGTAGCAGCCTCTGCACGGTCTTGTCCACTTTCTTTCCCCAGCCTCCAAGCCTAACAGCTTCGTCTCTTTCAGGGATAATCGAGCACTCCTATATGTTAAACATAGAAACACAATCAAATACAGAAAGGAAAACTTTGATTTAATATTTTGTACTAGTTTAGATCTTTCCATATATTGTACAAAACTCCTTGTTAAAAGGAGTTATGATTGTTTACAGAAATTTACAGAAATACAACGAATTCCCTCAATGTATTCTCCTATGTCTCTCATCTACCATTACAAAATGGTATCAGAGCAGGTTCAATACACTGAGGGCTCAGAAAATTCTTCATCATAGTCCAAACATTTCTCGACCTATTAACCAAGTTCCTGCAGAACAAAACAAGCATGTCAGAATCCAGTGAAACACCTAAAACTCAAACCATGCCTTATGAACTGACAACTCAGTTCATGAATTTGTTGCGCCAAAGCTTGGGCAGGGCAGCACCCTGAACTTACAACCCCAATCACATGCAAAATCACAGCCACCACCAAACCTAGAACCCATCGACGTCGGGTTTAAATTGAACGGAGAGAACTGCCTATTATGGGTTGTTCTCATGAGAAGAGAAATTGGGGAAAGGGGACTGATGTCTCACATTAGTGGAGTCTCAAAGCCCCCTTCCGATTCCAACCCGTCCTTCCCAGTTTGGGAGCAGTCGGATCATAGGTTATTCAGTTGGATAATCAAGAGCCTCGACCCAAGCATCATAAACGGAGTGTCACAGTACCCAACCGCTCGAGAACTATGGGATGGTCTTGCCACAATGTCCACGAGCGGGGCCGATTCTCTCTAAATCTTTGATCTGCTTCGAAAAACCAACACAATGAGACAAGACGATAATACAATAGAGGAGCTATGGAGTAAATTTCAAGAACTTTGGATGACAATTGACCGCCGTGAACCCAATCCGATAAAACACCCAGAGGATATCGAAATCCATAACCGACTGACCCAAACCCACAGGTTGTACCAGTTTCTTTCGGCCCTCAGCGACCAATACGAAGGCGTCAAGAAGGAGATCCTAAAGAGGGATCCCCTACCCTCAATCATGACCACCTATGCCATGGTTAGGCGTGAGGCTGCCAATGCCGGAATACTCCGACCGGTAACCATAGACGGCCGTGAAGCATCATCGGATGGACAAGGCGACATCGGGACAGGACTATCTGTTCGGGATAAAAACAGACCAAGCCAAGGGCATAGCCAAGGTTCGAACAAGGGACATTGGAACCGGAGGGACGAGGACAAGAGCCAACTAGTGTGCGCACACTGTGGCGGCAAGAAGCACACCAAAGATAGTTGCTTCCACCTAATCGGCTTCCCCGATTGGTGGGAGGATATGAAGAAGGCGAGGGCAGTGAATAGGGGCAGAGCAGCGGCTGCAGTGGGAGAATGGGCTACCGACACCGGACGAATGGCGGGCAACTCCAAACCTCACCACGGCGACGACAGTTTCGTCCGAGAAGAAGGAAGTCAGGCAATGGCTCGGATGGCCAAGACGGAGGCGCCGCATCTGAGTGAGGGTAAGGGGCAACATAACAAAAGCCCACAAAAATACCCTACACGGTTTTTGCAAAAAGGCCCCCCAAACTCACCCAAATCTCACATAAAACCCCATTCCCATGTTAAATTACAGTTTCCTCCAAAGGACTTTTCATAATCTCAAAAGGAACCCTCAACTTATTTCAAATCCCTTATTCAGGATTCAAAAGTTCCAAAATTACAAACTGCCCCATATATACCTTGTTTTAATCATTTTCAGATACTGGACGATTTTTCTTTTGCTTTCAGTGTTTCCAGCGGAGAAAATAAAAATACCAAGTGGATATTTGACTGTGGAGCCATAGACACTATGTACTTTGATGCCTCTGATTTTACGAGCATAAATTCTTCACAGAAAACTCATGTGCAGACTGCTAACAGTTACCTTGCAAAAATAGTCGGCACAGGAACCATCCACGTCTCACCTCACTTGACAATTAAGAACTGCTTATATGTCCCCACCCTGTCACATAAACTCTTATCAATAAGTCATGTCACCAGGGAATTAAATTGCACTCTCTTGATGCAACCTCGTTTCTGCATTTTACAGGATATCCAGACGGGGACGATCATTGGGCCTGGCACTGAGCGCAACGGCTTATACTACATGGACGAAATTACCCAACAAGGTATCACAGTGCTTACTCACAGACCCGCAGATCGATAGGCTTGGTTGTGTCATCGCCGGTTAGGTCACCTCTCTATAGGCTATTTGAAGATTTTGTTTCCTAAATTAGTTAATTTACATTCCTTTAAATGTGACACTTGTTTTTTGGCTAAAAGCCACCGACATTCGTTCAAAGTTAGTAATACTCGTGAGACTTGTATTTTTTTCTTTAATCCACACTGATATTTGGGGCCCTGCGCCTGTTACTGGAGGTCATGGTTTCAAGTATTTTTTGCTGTTTATTGATAATTGTACACGCATGACATGGGTTTATTTATTAAAAAATAAATCTGAAGTCTTTGCCAAATTTAAACTCTTTTACCAGTTTGTCCATACTCAGTATAATCGAACAATTAAAATTTTACGATCTGATAATGGAGGGGAGTATGTAAATTCTTCTATGAAATAATTCTTTTCTAAACATGGTCTTGTCCACCAAACAACTTGCCCATATACCCCTGAACAAAATGGCGTCGCCGAACGCAAGAATCACATTCTTCTCTAAGTGACTCGAACCCTCCTCATTGAATCCCATGTCCCCAAAACCTTCTGGCCTGAAGCCTTAGCTACATTAGTTTATCTCCTTAACCGACTTCCTACCAAAATTCTCCACCTCCAAACTCCTCTCCAAGTCATCTCCAGTCAAGCCCAACTTCCCCCACCTCTTACTCTCGCCCCTCGAGTCTTTGGTTGTTCTGTGTTCATCCATGTACCCAAACATGAACGCACCAAATTCTCTCCTTGTGCCATCAAATGTGTTTTTGTTGGGTATGGTCGTGATAAAAAAGGTTATCATTGTTATGATCCTAATACTCGCCTTATCCATACAACCATGCACTGTGACTTTCTTGAAGAGGAATTTTTTTATCGCCACCTTAGTAGTCGGGGGGAGAACATTAGTCTATCGGGTGACTCACTAAGCTGGCTGCCAAGTCCTGATCCGAGAATGGGTCCAACAGAGGAGGTAGGCGATACCGCTAGGCATGTTTCTGACACGGATAGTGAACCGGGACAAATTGGTGTCACCAACTCAGAATCGTCCCCACCTGTAATTCATGAGGTAACAACTCCAACTATATCTGGTGACTTATCTGGTGAGACTAACTATGACAGGAATAATGGAGAACACACTGAGTTTCCTCAAAATGAAGAAAGTGTGATTGAGGAAAGTGGAATTGATGAGGACACTGGCCAATACACCTTACCTCCACGAAGCACCAGGGGTGTCCCCCCAAGATGATACTCCCCGGATTGGAAAGGAAGAGGATCGAAATAACCCATAGTCAACAGTGCACATGAGAAACTTACAAAAGAGGCCCAATCCTTTGAAATGGCCTTGTATGAAGAAGAGGTGCCACGATCAGTAGAAGAAGCAATGAAGAGTACGGGATCGACTATGCTGAAACGGTACAAAGCAAGACTGGTTGCTAAGGGATACACTCAGACGTACGGGATCGACTATGCTGAAACCTTCTCTCCCGTTGCCAAAATGAATACTGTGAGAACCCTTATGGCAGTAGCTGCAACCAAAGACTGGCCATTACATCAATTCGATGTGACAAATGCCTTTCTGCATGGAGAACTGAAAGAAGAAGAAGAGGTATACATGCAAGCCCCACCAGGGTTTACTCAGGACTTCCAGAATAGACAAGTGTGTCGACTAAGGAAAACTCTTTACAGCTTGAAACAATGGCCAAGAGTATGGTTTGGTAGATTTCGCCAGGCAATGCTGAGATATGAATTTGAGCAGAGTAATTCAGACCATACTATGTTCCTCAAGAAAAAGGGAGAAATGATTACATGTCTAATAATATATGTGGACGACATGATCATCACGGGGAATGACAAGGAAGAAATCGAAACTCTCAAAGGGAATTTATTTCAAGAATTTGAAATGAAGAATCTAGGAGCTCTAAAGTATTTCCTTGGGATAGAAGTATTAAGATCAACAAGAGGAATATTTTTACGTCAGAAAAAATATGTCCTCGATCTTCTGGCTGAGACAGGATTGCTAGATTGCAAACCGGCAGACACACCAATCATCCTCAACCATGGACTTCAGATTAAGAGTGAAGCTCCAATGATAGATTGTGGAAGCTATTAGCGCCTTGTGGGAAAACTGATCTACATATCACACACAAGGCCAGACATAGCCTATGCAGTTGGAGTGGTAAGTCAATTCATGCACCGGCCACAAGTAGATCATATGGATGCAGCTTTGAGAATTGTTCGTTATCTGAAGGGAACGGCTGGTTATGGAGTCTTACTTAAAAAGGGGGAAGATCTAGAAGTCCACGGTTATACAGATGCAGACTGGGCAGGAAATCCCATGGGTAGGAAGTCTACAGCTGGATACTTCACTTTCGTGGGAGGAAACCTGGTGACTTGGAGAAGTAAGAAACAGAAAGTGGTAGCTTTATCTAGTGCTGAAGCAGAACTCCGAGGAATGAAGTGTGGAATAACCGAGATACTTTGGCTACGCAGATTGTTGACAGAAATAGGTTTTCCTCCAATGCAGAAAAGTAACTTATTTTGTGATAACAAAGCAGCTATCAGCATAGTGGAAAATCTGGTCCAACACGATCGAACGAAACATGTGGAGATAGATCGACATTTCATCAAATAGAAAATTGAGAATGAGATCATTGATTTACCCTATGTCCGATCGGGAAATCAGTTAGCAGATATCTTGACAAAAGCTATGAGTTCGCGAGAACTTGGTGAAGTTTTGGGCAAGTTAAGCATCAGAGATGTCGTTGCTTAACTTGGGGGGAGTATTAAACATAGAAACACAATCAAATACAGAAAGGAAAACTTTGATTTAATATTTTGTACTAGTTTAGATCTTTCCATATATTGTACAAAACTCATTGTTAAAAAGAGCTGTGATTGTTTACAGAAATTTACGGAAATACAACGAATTCCCTCAATGTATTCTCCTATGTCTCTCATCTACCATTACAATACTATACGCATCTCGCAGAACCTCACATCCTTCTTCTGTAGGCGCCTGAATAAGTCTTTCGTTGTCATGCCGATATTGACAACCATATACACAAATCTGCCAGACCATGACGCACCATAAGTCATAATTGCCTCTTCCATAGTCTAAGCTCACCGCTTCCGCCACCACTTGCAACCTCGACATCGTACCTTTCTTCAACGTCTCCCAAAATCTATTGTGCATCCAGATATTTTTCATATGAGGGCAGTAGAGAAGGCCGTGCTTTGTTGAGGCCAATCTATCTCTACAAAGGGGGCAGATTTCATCCATCGGGACATAGCGCTTACACAGATTCGTCATTATCGGGAGGAAGTCCTGCATGCCGCACCATAAGAAGACTCAACCTTTCTATAAAAGGGACAGATTCCATCCACCGGGACATGACGCTCTTTCAAATTTACCATGTGTTGTTCATGATATAATATGTGATAATCTTATTCTTTAATGGCTTTTTTACAGAAAAGTAAATGTAGTATTAGTTCATAACATAAGTTAATTTCTCCACTTAATTAAGTCTCCCTTAATCTTTCAATGATGTATAAAATTGTCAATTCCGCCGATTTAAGTTTTTTTTTTTTTTAAAGAATAAAAGAAGAACCATTATATTCCACTTTAAAAAAGAAAAGAAAAAGTCGCAGATTTCGAAAGAGCGATGATCGCCGCTGATCTTATTAAATATTGGATATTCATCTATTGTTTTCTCATTTTAACGTTATTTATGGTCGTTTTTTTCACTATGGTTTGACAACTCTTTTGCATTTGCTGCAAAGAGTAGAACGTACTTGCCGTCAAAGTTTTACTATTTGAATTCTTTAATTTGGACTTATTATGGAATTTAATAGACTGTTAATCGTATTTAAAAAGGTGGATTAAATTAGTTAATTATATGGAATTAAGATACTTCACTCAAACTTCTATTGGCTAAGTTGAGTGCTCGGCCTTACTAAAAACAAATTAGTTCATGATCCAATTGTAATATATATAGTCCAAAAACCTGCAGTCGCTACTTTGCGCGTGACTTTTCAAGTTTGAATCCGATTAGCAGCTGACTGGCTGGACTTTTAATTAGTTGCAGATTAAAGGAATTTTAATTAAACACAAAAAATTATGTGGTAGTTAAGTAGAGTTAGCAAAGTTTTCTTGGATGGCTACTCCATATTGGAATTGGTTTATAATATTATAATATAGATTAGGTTGAGTAATAGTTTTCTACTAGTGAAGAAATGTTTAATACAATATTTATCTGGACTTCCATGTTGTGTGGCTCTCTCAACTGCTTCTCTCTGCCGACGATTTTGAATTTGGGATGACATATAAAAGGGTTCTATATATATATATATATATATATTTGTGAGAAAACTATATCAAATTCGTTACGTGGACTTTTTTTATATCACGTAGATGATATTTAAATAAACAATAGACTGTGTCCAATGTGTAAGTTACATAGCGAATAAATCAAATGACGCTTCACATTGGACATTTTAATCTCTATTCGTATTGCATTGACTTAATTAGTTCTGTACTAAAACAGATTTAAATTATGCTTCGTTGCTATAAAAACAATTTCTGTTTCTTTCCATATATAATTAAGTTTGTCGTTAGGTCAATAGATGTTGTTCATTAATTTAATTAACTTTAATAGCGTGGCAAAGATACGTCAGTTTTATTTCCGAAGCTATATAAATAAAATTAATTACAATAATGGTGAATGCTAATTATTATAATATTTAAAGCCCCATTGGTCCCGTAATTGCTATAAAATCATTAGTTCGGTGCAATTGTTCAAATGACACTAATAATATATACCACATTCTCAACAAAATTCTAATACATAGCACCCACCGCCTATAAAGTGTGATTGCTTCAAGAGAATTACTTTATCAACCCATCCTTCTCACTCCCATTTAATATTTTATTAAAATGAATTTAATTAATTATTAGATTTTAGTAAGAACTTGTGTGTCTTAAGGCTGGGAGCACACCTACACCCACATCATTAAACCAAAATGCTAGAAAAAGTGTGTATATATAATATAGGGCCCGACCCACACGTCCTCGTTGGGGAGCTTTTGGCTCACCAGGTACTTTTTTTGTTTTTTTATTTTATATTGTAAATTTCATAATTAGTCGGATATTTGCACCGCAACTAGAAAAAATAAGTAAAAGCGAATGGTATCGTTTCTTAAGGAATATATAAAAATTTGGATTATTTTTTAAAAAAAGCTCCAACTTTAACCCATTGACAATTTTTATCCCGAATTCGTTATAACTACAAATATAGTCTGAACTTATTTTCATTGTTCATTTTATAGTCCGAGCTAATTACAAATATAGCGTGAACTTATTTCCATTCTTCATTTTATAGTTCAAGTTAAAATTTTGGTAACTAACGCAAATACAACGTTTTTGATTTGTTGTTCTACATCAAGAATTATTTACAACATTAAATTATGATGCTATTATTATTTTATTTTAGACGCTAAATTATTTTTCCAATGGTATACGTCTAAAATTTTAGATTGAACTATAAAATGATCAGTGAGATAATAAGTTGATATTATATTTTTAATTATTGTAAATTCAGATTAAGAAGTCGCCAATAAATTAAAATTTGGGCTATTTTTTAAGAATAGCCCTAAAAGTTTCCAATATGTTGATAAAATAACTTAACACACATAAAATAAAAGAAAAGAAATTAAAATAAAAGCATTGGCAATTCATCTTCTCTCTTCACTATTCTCTCTCATATCCATGAATGCAATTGTTGCTTCATCACAAAATAATAAGCTTCACCTAAAAATATTCACGCGTCTACCATGAATGTATTATACATATAGGGAGATGGTAAGGCCGGTTAACATAATCATGCGAACTAGCAACGTTTCAGTGAATGTAAAAAAAAACAATTGTAAAAGCACACACAATATTACACTCTTGAAAAAAATGATTTACTATATTGTTAAAGTTATCACTGACAAAATAATATTTATGTGTTAGACGAGAGATAAAGTAGCTTGTTCACTACAAAAATAATATTTCACATTGTGCAAGTTGTCTCACGGATAAAATAGATTTTGTGCATTGTACTAAAGATAAACTAGCTATAGTTCATCACAAAATTCATTTCTTTAACTAACCCTGTTCGGTCAAAGACCCTCACAACCATCAATTATATATACATGTGCACATATTACAAGAAATTATACACAGAATTAATATGAGTCATGATATAATTATTGGAAATGTGATTGAACCACCTATTAATTATTATCAGCCTATCACCACTTCATGTCCCACTTTTACTTCTTTAGTTCTTAATTACTTTATTTTTTAATTTTAATATATTATGTTTACTATATCCTTAAAATAATTAACTATATTCACCAATCCAATTAGAGCTTATAATTATATTTTTTTTGAATTGATAAATGATAATTAAGGTTCATAATATAATTTTTTTATAATATATAATTATAAAATAGTGAAATTAATAGTGAGAGATTATAAAAGTTTGGGACAGGGGATCCTATCCGGAGATAAAACTATAAGTCCATGCATTTGTCACATTCTAACAAACCAAAATCGTCATTCTGCAAAACCACAAATGAATAAAAATCAACAGATAAACATTAAATCAATATCCTCCATCTTTCAAGTCAAAATATTTTGATTTAGATTTGGCGGACTTCTGCTATTAGTGTTAATTATTAATAAAATATTAATTAGGCGTCAGTTATGATTTTAGTTAAGATTCAATAATTCTTTTTAGGGTTTAGTTAAACACCTTTATAGAGTTTTTATATAGAATAAACTATTTTTATCTTTTTATTTTATTTTATTGTAATTAAATTTATTGTCAATATTAATTTATTATGTTAATTACCATTTTTTTAGACTGCACTGGAGGTCCGCATGGTAGTGCGGCCCAAATATATTCAACATAAAATCAACCAATTCTGGAATACATGCTAAGTTGTTGGATATTTAAAAATAAAAACTCACAACTAATAATAACAAAATATAATTTAGTTGGTAAAATATTCCTTTTCTAACTAATATATTGTTGAACTTCGAATCATTTAATATATATAAATATTAATGTGTGTGAGTTGCATATAACTCAAACAAACCACGCATACACAAATATAAGCTAATGACCGAAACTTAATAATAAAAGAATGACGACTACATGATGTTGCGGTGATGTTTAATAGGACCTTACGTACTATCTAATCATTTGTCTGAGTGTTCCGGCTCGATTATCACCATCACTGATATATATATATATTTAAATAAAAATAATCTAAACTCATGATTTAGTAATATTAATTATTTATTACTTTCAACCCAGCCCTTATTTCAATCTGTCACTATTAAGAAGGAATTAAGTAATTTCAATCAAAGTGAAGCTCTAAGTATTCACCTCTTGGGTAATATATATCATTCCTTATATCCCAATCGAGATTAATTATGGACCATAAGATGGAATCATATAACGGATGAGATGAAGCCACATGACAGCGCTGATATTACCTAATTACAACAGACAAAGGTATTAATGTCATTTAGTATGTTTCAGTTATGGTACTTCCCTAATTTTCCGCTAGAATTATGCGAGTTTTATAAACATTTTCCGCTAAAATATCTATAAACTTTGAATTCCACATAACTTTCTCGATTTAAATTATTTTTTCACACTACATATATCAAATTAAAGATAATTCTGTAAGGATTCTAAAGAAATATTAATTGCATATGTTCACATGAAAAAAAATCATGATCGTTATAACTATCACATATCCTGTAACACTATAATGATTGTTTGGTAAATCTATACTTATTGTTTGGTAAAGCTATGCTTATTTACTTGTTTAACTATGCTGATTGTTTTTTAAAGTTATATTAATTATATTTTATGACTATAATGATTATACTGTAAAGTTATGTTGATTGCTTGGTAAAGCTATACTGATTTACTTGTTTAACTATGTTGATTGTTGTTTAAAGTTATATTAATTATATATTATAACAATAATAATTATACTGTAAATTTATGTTGATTGCTAGGTAAAGCTATGCTGATTTACTTGGTTAACTATGTTGATCGATGTTTAAATTTATATTAATTATATTTTTTGACTATAATCATTATACTATAATGATATGATGACTGATTGGTAAAACTGTGTTTATTTACTTGTTTAACTATGTTGATTGTTATTTAAAGTTATATTGATTATATTTTATAACTATAATAATTATATTGTAATGCTATGCTAATTACTTGGTAAAACATATGTTGATTTATATTTTTAACTATGCTGATCATTGTTTAAAGTTATATTAATTATATTTTATGCTATGATGATTATATTGTAATGCTATGCTGATTATTTGGTGAAGCTATGTTGATTTACTTGTTTGAGTATGCTGATTGTTATTTAAAGTTATATTGATTATATTTTATGATTATGATGATTAAGCTATATAACGATTTTTAAATATCTTAACGTTGGTATTTTATATTGATCTGGATTAAGCTATATAACGATTTTTGTAGTGTGTTTTGTAAGTGGAGAAATGACTCCACTCTATTATTTTTTATGTTAGTTAGTGTAGATAATAATGGACCATGTTTGTTTTTTTGTAAACAAATGTACAATATAAATAAAAAAATGTCTAAAAAAAAGTTATGAAATGTGCATTATTTTATAGAACATCCTCAATGGCAAAGCGTTTATTATATTTCAGGACGAAAGGAGTATATAACATTGCAACCACACGTATTATAAAAGTACCTATTTGATAATACTCATAAGTGATGTGAAGAATATTTAAATGAAAATTCTTATGTGAATTTTAAATGTCATGTGAAATAAAATTATTTAAAATTGAACTGAAACGTTAAACAATATAAATGTATAAGTTTAGTATTCATTTTAAAACAAATTAACATTCAGTCGCTAATTTTATATGAATACTTTGGTATCTTTTAGGAGAGTAACCCTAACAATATGATACCAACTCTTGCCACGGCCATCTCCACTATTAATTAAGTTTTAATTAGGGGTTAGTCAAGAATTTAATATATAATATGTAATTAAAATTTATTAATCGTCAATTAATTGTTATTTTATAAAATAATTTAATTAGAAAAGATGCATCAGAGTGCGCATCTTCCACTATTTATATATGATTCAGGAATGATTTTTTGGCCTTTTATTTATTACATGTATGTAATACATGTCAGACTATTGAGCGTATAACTACATGTAAAAGTAGGTAGTCAGTGACTACTAGGATCACAAATGGTCGGATTTGAGATAAGTATGAAGACGGTTTAAGAGGAATTTGGGTAGCAAAATTAGTAGTCGCAATGACAAGTTTGAGATATCATCTATTGGTACCCGCTACCCAAATTTGTTTATATAAAGAAATAATATTGTAATTTTATAATATTTTTTGTTGGTATTTAAGTGTTAACCATAATTTTTTTTCTTTTCACATTGTAGTTACGAAAGATTATATAACAAGGTTGATAGATAGTATAATTTTTAATTTTATAATTGGAAGTTCAATTTTTATTCTTTCAATAGTTGTAATAATTGTTGTGGGAGTTTTATTGGTAAATATATCTAAACACACTTTCGATGAGATTTGAGAATGAATTGGTACCCAACCCATTGTCAACCCATTGCCATATTTCTGTGTTTTTAATAGAAAGATACAATATACAAATTGATGATATGATGAGTTGGCTACGAAATGCAATTGTTTTAAAATAATCCACACAATATCTAAGGCAATATAAAAGTATTACTATGTGTAGCCAAATTAAACTTAAAAGACAATCTACACTTCAATGAAAACTGAACCAAATTAAATAGGGATCAAACCAAATTAGGTTATTTGCATTCGCCTTTCTCTCTCTTCAATTTTATTTAGCTAAAAAAGCATTAACATTTGTCCGTCGATAATTAACAAAGAAGAAGCAACATTCATCAGTACTGACGCTTTCCTCATATATTCAAAATATATTAGCAAATTCGATATATGCATATATTCAAAATATATATCTTCTCCTTCTTTGTGTGTCTGAGAAAATTTATGTTCCCGTTTTGTTTATATTTCTTTAAAATGTTAAGAAAATGAAATGTAACATAATAATATTCTGCTACGCCTAGCGAATTTTTGCAATATTATAGTATTTAAAAATGGAGCTACAAATATATATGTGAGGTCAATGAAGTAATGAACATTAATTATGATACAGTTGGCATAGGAGATAAACTTATTAAATGAGTGAGTCAATTAATTAGAGATGACAAACACTAGTCTAACTTGTTTTGCGTGATACAACAAGTATCTTCCAATTTAAATTAGTAATATAATAATTCAAAAGAACATTCAGAAACCAACTTTTCAACTTGTGCAACTACAATCAACTATCAACTATCCTTCGAAATTCTAATATGAATATAATTATATTTTTGTTATGTTATAGTTAGTTGGTGATCAATCATTGTTCATATATTGACCAAAAAATTATTTATAATGATTTTAGTATGAGGCAAAGTACTTTATACTGTTTTTATTATAATGCAACACTGAATCACTAAACCGACACTCGAACACAAATAATGTTGGAATTGCGAAACGAAATATAAATGTATTAGAGTAATATATATAAATTAATAATAATATATATATTACGCAATTGTTTTTAATAGTGTAACATATATATATATATATATATATATATATAAAATTAATAAATAATTTTGACGATAGGAAACAAGATAATACTTTTTTTTTCGACAAAAGCACCCTTGTACGGTTTTATTGCTTCTTCTACGCATTCAAGTTAACAGTTTACTAGTTTAAGAAATATAATTAGCTTATTTATTTCTTAAAATCATGACTTACACCTCAAATGTATATAAATATATGGTTAAATAAATGGGCCACTTAAATGTCAGATTTAACACAATATTTATACCATTTGGCAATTTTTATAAGATATTTCAGTCGTTACAATTAGAAAATAAATTTTTTTTTTTTGCAATTTACACCCCAATTTATTTTCTCATCAAGATCCATATGTTGTGAGTTGTATATCTGTACTATTGAATATAGATAAAATAAGATTCTTCAATTTGATTGATAAAGAAAAGAGGTACATTCAATTTTTATGCAAGAAAAAGTCATTACAAAAATAAAATAAAATAAAATAAAATAAAATTCCTTACGTATAATCCATCTATTTCACCCATGACTGCGTAAATCATAGACGACATTCTGCAAAATACAAATATATCAACAGCACATGACGTCAAATGAGTGTTGTCGAGAAAATTTTGGGGGCGTTAAAAATTGTAATAATAAATAAAAAATGATGTTTTATATATATTGTGAGAATTAAAAAATATACTAGTATATAAATTGCAAAAAAGGCTTAACTGTTGTGTTAAATCCAGCAACTAATCCCAAATATTTAAAAATAATTAGTTGTTTAAATGCTTGGATTATTGAGCGTGTCAAATTTTGCAGTAACAAAGTACTAACTGTAGTAACTGATATTCTAAAATAAAATAGACCATTTTGCGTAAATTGGAATAACCTTACTTTAATAGGATGTGATCTTCTAACCTTACTTTAATAGGATGTGATCTTCTAAGTTGCAAATTCATTATAAGAAAAGAAAGAATGAGAAAATTTTGTCACACATTTATTTAGTCCCTATTATTTTTATCTGCTATTCTCTAAGACTGAAAAATATAATTACATTTTATAATAATATTATCATGAATTCAAGTGAAAGAAAAAGAAAAAATGGACTCCTTACCAAAAAATTCATCCAATTTGGGAAAACTTATCCACATTCGAAAATATGTAAAAAAACTTATAAGTTCCGATTGAGCAAATTAAGATTTACTTCTAAAAGTTACTGTGTAACATTTTGCAGGTTGGTTTTCTTAGTTGTAGTTTATATTAATTTCATCAAATGTCATCCAATACAATATTATATGATGCTAAATATACGATGATAATAACAAATCAGTATATATATTATTAAATGTTAACACAAAATCGCGTATCGTAACCTATTATTTTGTCTGAAACAGAAAAAGCCCTAATATATCTTCATATTGCTAGCTCTTCAAAGTATATTGATGTACGTGTGTCGGCTCACCTCTCTTGTTTATATAAAAACGAAACGCACATATCTGAAATGTGACTTTTCGTATCGGCAATCTTCAAAAATTAATTTAATTAATACAAGTCGCCTTCTGTTTAAAGCTATTATATTAAGGTACCAAATATAAATTATCTCCTACACCAAACTCATTTACTGCTTAATTGGTTAACAGAAGGAAAATCGCCTTACTCGACTACAAAAAATAAATATAATAAAAGGAAATTAATTACTTTTAGGACACGTGACACTTTGAGATTTATTGGAAGAAATGGAAACGGATGTAGGGTCAATAGGAATTTGAAAATTTGTATTTCCTGGAATTAATTTATGGACGGACAAATGAGATATATATAAGTTGTTAATTGAAGGGTTAGGTGCTCTCTCTTTCAAATCAAAATGTAAAGATAGTTTGAACATGCTAATTATTTGACTTAAAAAAAATTATATCAAAAAACGTTCACGACAGCTTTCCCTCATGGTTTCTAGCAACGCCTTTTAACCACCCTAATTTCCAAGGAATTTTAATTTCAAAATGTGTTTCACACACCGCTTTTAAATCGTGTTATTAAAGATATATGAACTTTACTTTATTCGCAATTATAACACAATTCACATGTTCAACCAATTTAAACTAAAGGGCAGAGATGTCTATGTAGAAGTATGTGTTGTTTGTCCAGTAGCGAACCAGACCTCGAATATATGGGAGCAAAATATTTAAAAATCTATTTTAAACTAGACAAAAATTATATAATAAAATATATTTACAATAAATCCCTTTGATTACTCAGATTCTGAAATGGCATAATATCAACCCATTATCAATTATACTGAAAATTTCCTTCTCAATATAAGTAACCAAACAATATCTCATCCAACTATATCCCATATGATTTCAAAGTCGTTTATTCTCAACCTTCACGGCAGAAAAAACTCTTTCCATAGTTGCAATTGTCACATATAAAAAAAAGTGCAAGTTTAATAAGTTTATACATCAATGGATAAACAATATCTCTTTCTGTCTTCACCAATTCTCTTGCAAGACTTCATATCCCTGTCAAATTGATAAAGTCATCACTAGAATGCACATCCGTGAAATAATTCTGAAGTTGGTTATCGAAAACCATTATCTTAATTGAAGAAAAATCTAATGGATAAGACTTTGGAAAATGCAATAGTTTCACTTTATCAAAAGCAGAAAAAATGTCATTTGGAGAAAGACATTTCATGCAAAGAAGTATATTGGTGTTTGCTTCTATAAATAGATCATTGAGCTCTTGGAGTTGCATATCCAACACACCACAAAATACACTTACCTTGGTAGTAGTGTAAATTGGTAACACATGGAGCTTTACATTTTGGTCTATCTTTGAGAATTTGGACATCATCCATGCTTGGAATTTCAATATCATGACGATTACAAACAATCACTACTTCATCCAGTAAATCATCCCACCCATTATCTCTCGTAAATTGTTAATACTTGGATCTTTACGTTTTGGTCTATCTTTGAGAACACGAACATCACCCATGCTCGGAATTTTAATATCATGATGATTACAAACCATCACTACTTCATCTAGTAAATCATCCCACCCATTATCTCTAGTCTCTTGTAGTCTTTTCTTTGAGACTTCAACTTGTATAATTGCATTCACAATATCATGACTCTTCTTTTGCAAAATTTGAGAGAACTCATTTTTTATACCCAATATATTCTTCATTAGGTACAAAGTAAAAGTAAAATCAAATGTTTCCAAAGACTCTGCAAGACCAGCAGCTTTAACTTTTTGTTCTGAATGAGATCCATCTTTAACTACATATTCCATTACATCATTAACCGTAGAAAAACTTCCAATCAAACTCATCAATGTGACATAATGGGAATCCCCCTCCCCAACGAATGTCACTTGCTTTTTCGAGCCTAGGTTCTTGATTTAAACCACAACCATTGAAAATTGCTTCACTTCAAAGTATTTTCTAACTTCAACCATTCGTTTATCTCTAAATATATCCTGCCTTTCACATGAACCCCAACAACCTTCACTACAATGACTATCATATTAAGAAACAAACACCTTCGAGATTATTTTTTACTATTACAACAATAGTAAGTTGAAGTTGATGTGCAGTACAATGAACATAAAAACCAGACTTTTAAGTTCATTGAATTCTTCTCACATGTTACTTGGACCATCATATCCTTGCCCTCTAATTCTAGCTATGCTCAATCAAAAATTTAAAAGAAGTTATTCAATAGCTTTATTGAGTGACATAGCAGAAGTATCACTAATATGAAAAATTCCAAGAAAACGTTCAACCACAAATTTATTTGAATTCACATAACGTATAACAACGGTCATTTGTTCTTTATCTGATATATCAGGTGATTCATCAACTAATATGGCAACAAAATCATCTCCAAGTTCTTTCACTATTGCATAGGTAGTCTCAAGAGCAACAACATGCAAAATATCCTATTGAATATTTGGAGAAATGAACTGATTATTCTATAGAGCATTTTTTTAACACAACACTCTTTAACTCTTGATTATGATCTGCAGCAAATTTCAGTAGTTCAAGGAAATTACCTTGATTGAAAGAACTTTCAGTATCAGCATATCATCGAAAAGCTAGGCCTTGTCGTAACAAATATATAATGCAACAACTAAAGTAGTTAAGGACTACAAGTTTGCTCGCCTAGAAATTGCAACTTCAATGTGTTAACTTTGTTTCATCATATCTACACATCTTTGCTAAACTTGATCATGTACAATGTTAGAACTTCCAACATGTTTAGTGAACAAGTATTTTTTTTTTCAATTACTAAATCCTACTGTAGTGAATAAATCTTCACCCACTTCATTTCCAAATCCGGACGAAATAATAGCAACATAAACAAAATGCAACATCCTTATCTACATTATACTCCAACCATTCATTAAACAAAGATGGACAAAATCTTCTTAAAAACTTACCAAACATTATTTGTGGAAAACTGTGACTGTAGGGTTGACAAGGCTCTCTCTGCAAGTAAGCTCTTCTTTATCCTTAAACTTGGGTCTGGTGGGAGATCATCCAAATTGATCTCAACTCAGGGGTTCTTGAACAGACATGCACTAAATGCACTTGTTTTTTATATGCCTCTTCGTTTTGACTTGTCTCTTCATTTTTCGTTGATGATTTTCTAATGAGAAATCTATGTATTCCCTTTTGATATCAAAATATAGTAAAAAAGAGTCGAACAAAAAATTGATTAGGAGCAGCAGTGCAAGCGATGACCACCTCTTAGTTACATTATTTCTCAATCACACAAATATTCAATGAAATATGAAATTAAACAATAATATTTTATTACCATTCAAATAATGTTACATTTTATAAATCCTAATTATTTAATTGAGGAATGCATTCAGTGCCCATTCTCTGTACTTAAATCCTATAATTCTCCAATTTCTCTTCTTGCTCTCTACATATGCTCATAGACACTCGTTCGCTCTAATTTCAACATTAATCTCAAATTGACAGATTATATTGATTTAGTTTGCATATAAACCCTAAGGGCATGATTAATGGAGCCGGGAATGGGAAGAAAAAACAACCGCACAACGACGGTCGGGATAAGGCGGCGTTGGAGGTGGACGTCAGCGCGTCGTGGCCGGGCAGACCGCGGGGGACACGGGTGGATACCCCACTGCGGCGGTCGCGGAGCAGTTGTACTATAGTGGGCGGTCTCCGGCCGTCCCCTTTAATTATTTTTTTTTTTTTGAAAAAATCATTGTTTAGTTTTTAAATAACATTGTGTGTTAACTTTATGTACAAAACCTGTAAGTGGTGTATTAGTGGAGTTCTACACTAACATCCAAGGGAAAATGGGTTCGATCCCTACTCCCAACATTAATTTGTTTTTCGCTTTTCTTTTCATATTTTTTTTTTATAAACTTTCTTATTGTTTATTGATTATTTCCCATTGTTTCATCCTTTTTTTCTTTCTTTCTTTTCTATTGTTTCCTTTTTTCCAAATATGCATTATTTCTTCTTCTTTTATTTATATAATTTTAGGAATTTAATAAAAAAAATTCCTCTTTCTTTTTATATTTTTTTGTAAACTTTTTTTTTATTGATTATTTCTCATTTTTCATCCTTTTTTTTCTTTCTTTTTTGTTGTTTCCTTTTTTCAATATGCTTTATATCTTTTACTTCCTTTATTTATATAATTTTTGGAATTTAGTTTATGTCATTTTCGTTATGTAATTAATGTAATTTTTGTTATTTTTAAATATCGTAATTAAAATAAATATATTAAATTGAAGATAATAAAAAATGATGAAATTAAAAGGTTAGAGTTGTTGCTGATTTGGGACTGGATTGTGGATGTTGTAACTGATTTGTGGCTAAATAGTGAAAAATCAGCCACAACACCCACAATCCAGCCCAAAAAATTCAGCTCCAAATTAGCCACAATTCCATTTTTTTCATTTCAGTATTTTTGTTATTTTTCAATTCATATATTTATCATAATTGAGAGATTAATAAAATAAAAAATAAATGATTAGAAATTAAAAAAAATTAATTAAATACTGAAAATGACTTAATTTAAATTCTTAAATTACATAAATTAAATACCAAAAATGACATAACTCAAATATTATTGTTATTATTATTATTATTATTATTATTATTTGCCCTTATTAAATACCAAAGATATAACATCAAACTTATCTTTTGTCCTTATTTGAAAAAAAAAAAAAACGGTGAAGTAACCATTAAACATATTCGTAATATTTCCCAATACTTGAGATATTAGTGTACAAACATAAGGTGTGGCAATTGCCCCACTACTGCAAACTGTCGCCATTGTCTCTGTCTTGTCCACATGGATGTACATGTATTCTCAATCTTGCACTATATCGATTTCAATGCATTAAAAATGTAAAATATGTCATGATTGCAAAGAAGTAAAACTTGTGTAATTAGGGTCGCCACCATTTTGAAAGAATGTATCTAGATTCATAAACAATCCAAAATTGGTGTATTTTACGATAATTATCCCAATGAAATACAAGAGTTAATAAAATAATGAACGTAACAAAGACTAGGCGCTCAAGTCCACCTAAACTAGAAGAAATATCCCCACCAAATATGCGCACCTAATAAGTAATAGAGTTGTTACACCAGAAATGCAAATTTTTATTGTTTGTGGACTACTTGAGAATTTCGAGTTCATTAAATTAGTTCCACCAGTGTCGGTTAATTTAGTATTAACCCAGTCAACCATAATGTAATTAGAAATGTGCAGGCAAATCATCAAGTGAAAGTTGAAGTACAACAATGTGTGAGCAAATGATGAAACTAGTTAACTCTTCAAAACAAGTACATATATACCACAAATGGCTCATGCAAGAATTATTACAAATATAAATATATTGTTATACTAGGAGCTTTACACTTTAGAACTAAGAAACATGTCTTTTATATATACTATAATATTTTTTTTATAATTATACTAATGTTTTTTATAATAATTTCTTCTATATATTAATTCAATACTTGTTTGAAAACGGTATATAATATAAAGATTAATGTTCAAAATGATTCTTAGTTAACTTAGGTGAAAAAGTACTTTCCAACCTCTAGAAACTATGAACCACGTATATATATATGCATTATTAATGCTTCATAGTGTGCCCTGGCTAAACCTCCTATGCAATAGCCTCCGAACTCATTAATACTTGTTTATACATACCATAATGTTTCTTTTAAGTTGATGTATATTATATTTTGTCAATGCTTTTTTGTCAAAATTGTATGTCACACAAAGATTAATAATATGTTGTTAAATAATTATTGGGAAAGAAGACACAATTACTGGCTCGTGTAAAGTAGGTATGAATGAGCATGACTCTTTATATTTGGCTTTCCAAAAATTCGCAGAAAGGGGACACCTACACTCTCATGAAAATGTCGGTAAGAGAAGGACTCAGTTTTTAATATCACTAGTGTTCCACCCGTGCGATGCAAGGACTTTTAATTTATTTCATTTTTTCAGTTGTTAATTAATTGTTTGAGATGAAAAATATTTTAATTATAAATTTATTTCACCGAACACTTGTGTGTGAATGAGTGAGTGAATCTCAAGAAACGCATAAGGCTGACAAATTGTGTGGATTGAGTTATTATCGGGTCTACCAGAAAACGACCCAATCTGATGAGTTCAAACCTGAACACACGACCTGTTAAGAAAATCTTCAACTTGAACACGAA
>JAYDZE010174668.1:0-21711 GCA_034509125.1 Monilaria moniliformis | reverse complement strand
GTTTTTCTTCGAGAAAACACGTCTAGGGCATTACCCCATTCTCCCCCCGAGAGTTCTCTTTGAAGACCTCTCTCCTCACCATTATGAGTGTCTGGTAAAGAATTCCAAGAGCGAGTTGACCGTGTATCCATGGCTAGCAATGGATCCTTAGAAAGGAGTTCTCTATCCATGGCATCTGATTTATGACTATTGACCTCTTTTTTTTTTTCACCCTTCTTCAAATGTACCAGTTCAACACCCTTGACAGAAGGATCTGCTATTTGTGTGCTATGATCAGATGGAATCCTTGGAGGTGCATTTGTTCTAGACTCCGATGTTGTGTTTGTCACCACACTTCCTTTTTCAACTTTTCTAGAAATAACAAAAGACTCTATTCTCTCATTAACAAACCTGCCATCAAATTTGACACAGCACAAAGATGCCAAATTAGGCAGAGCAATAAAAATAGAAAGAGTGCATGTTGAGCATAAAAAATAGAGATATAGAATGTCAAGATATAATAAAGAACAATGTGCTTACCTGGGGTTAGCAAGATTCAGAACTGGTCTTATTACAACACAAGCAAGTAGTTCTCTGATAATATAGCGGAACAAAGAGCATCTCAGATCCTCTGGTTTAAATGTAAGTACAATAAGGCCATCCATAACATGCTGGAGAACCTGCTCCAAAGTTAATCAAAGTAAAACTTTGTCAAGTAGGGGAAGCAAGCAACTATTTTCTGCTTATCATTGTTAATCTGCAAGGAATATGCCAAAAGAGTAACAACCTTATGCTCAGCTTCAGCAGAAAATAAAATGGGATGCAGTTTGTTCTCAGCAGCCAGAAGAGACTTCAATTCTATATCTCGCTCTTCAATGGTCAAGAATTTTGATTGATGTCTCTCAATCTTTGTCTTTGTTGCACGAAAGAGCTCCAGCCTACGACATACAATTCTGATAATATCCCTGCAAAATGCAAGCAAATACTTGTCTAAAAAATGCTACTCAAACCCAACATCCATGAGAAGAAATTGGTCAGTAAAATATCGGAGGATTATACCTTGTTAAAAGATCTATTAAATTAATATTTCTCATGCGATTTGAAATTACTCCAAGTACGCCATTCATGATCAATACAATCTCTTCTGGAGCCTGTCTATCTGGCGTTATGCGTGAGTACCACAGATCTGTCACCCACTCAGAGACAATATGTCTAGTGAATTGATCGATTGCATCTTCAACAACAGGAGAGTTCACATTATGCTTCCAGTCAGACCTTTCAGTCTCAACTCTGAGGCCCTTAAGCAGTTTTTTATTAGAAGAAATGTCAGCTGATGTTTGTTTGCTTTTGTAAGTTGCAGATTTCCTCCGTATATCGATATCCAGAGACAAATAGCGAAGTATGATAATTAACAAGAGAGCAGCAGGCAAGTTGACTAGAACTGAGGAACTTGTTACTGCAATAGGTAAAGGAAATTAATTGCTAAACAGAGTGGACATAAAATTAGAATCTTGCAAGTGTCATTAAAGAAACAAGACTCAATATATCTTTTGGATAATCATATCGAGGTTTGAGACTGTTGGTTTCGATAAGTATTATCTATATACATCCAAATGCTTTACGTGATAAGGCCTTTCATGGAGTAATTACCAAAACGGTAGCTGAATCAGTGGACATGGATACCAAATAGAACTAACACACACCTTTCACAACATGTTCATAGGAAATAATGGAACACGTATAGCTCCAAATCAAAACTCCAATTTCATTTTTCATCTGTGATTATGTATATTGTCCTATAAAGGCGCATCTGATGCCTTAATAATCTGTGAATTGATATGAACTAATAAATTTGGAATTGTCGTGATTGATAAGGTTGTCCAAAAACTTATCCCTCTGATTGAAACAATCGAATCCTTACTTTCTGCTATTCGTAGACGTGATAATCCCATGCAAGGAGAAAGATAGAGAACCAATCAATGCGGACAATTTTTCCTCACAATCTCAAGCCAAACCAGTTTCAGTTGAGCAGTCATTCTCAAGAAAGAGAACATAAAAGAGAATATATAATGTTCTCTCAACCACAAGTAACTGAATGTGAAAAGGCATCAGTATGTTGTAGTAATAAGCACTGTGGTGACAGTGGATTTACTGGAAGATCAAATTTCTACAACTACCAACATCAAGGTAGCAGTCTGAAGAAACAGTTGAAGAAGTGCATAGGCCAACAAACAACAATCAACAAAATTTTATTCGAAAGCAAAGCAAAATGTTCTCAATATAAAGTTGCGAAATTGTGTCAGTGTAACTTCAGTTCCTATTGCATATAGCTCCATGAATCCCCAAATCTCAAACTCTTACAGCTTCATCTCCAAGTTTTTTATGCAGAGCAATCATCAATTTGCTTATCTTACTCAACAAATCTGGTTGAGGAAAATGGAAAACTAAAAGCACAAATCCTATCAAGAATCACGAAATAACCAGATAGAACTCCCCTAAAAACAGTCGAATAACATGAGAGTGGTGGCAATTAAGTTACTCCCACAAAGACTCCTAAAGACAAGCAGTGAGCATGAGCAAAAATAAGTAAAAAGAAAATAAGAAAGGGATGAACAATCACTTACATGACATGAGGTAGGACAATCCAACAACGCTTACGATCAGAAAAACAGTCCGCTTCTTAGCTTCCTCGACTAGGTCGCGAACACTCACAGTTTTCACCTCGCTGGTGCTCATTTTGCCCACTCCAATCGTCACTTACTGCCACTTTTCAAACCTCAAACACTCATCTAAAATTCGATCAACATAAACCACAAAAATCGATGATTCAAAAAATCAAAACTTTATAATCTCTGCAATCGGATTCTCCAACATTCTGTACGCTATCACCCCAACAAATTACTCAAAATAATCTCAGATCGAGCTGAACGAAGAATTCGATGCGAGCACGGCACGCCATTTCCTAATAAATCCACTCGAAGCTTGCAGACCATTAGGTTTTCAGTGTACGACTGTTGCGGACTATGTGCGCTCTCTCTCTCTCTCTCTCTCTATCTCTCTCTCTCAATATTTACAACGGAGAATAAAGTTATGAATTCCCAAACCTCGCGGTAGGTTTGTTTTAGGGGTCTAATTAGCAGTAAGCAATCTAAATCAACGCTTCCACGTTCCGATTAGGATTTGTTTAGCAGCTGACATGTATTGTAGGAGTATAAGACAGAGCACTGCGCCATTGATGGTGACTGACAGTTTAGTAAATTCACAGCAATTTACCAGGTCGGGAACTCGTTGTCCGCGGTTGGAGAAGCGGGCCCCGCTTCGAACTGGTGCGGGCCGGCATGAAGAACACGATTCGCTGGCGGTATACCAATTTACGGATTTACCCTTGTCGACAACTCTAATTCAAATGTTTGAATTCCCTTGTCATAGTTTTGGGGTTTTACTTAGTATAAATAAGTTATGTATACAGTGATGGTGTCATATTAGGTATGTTGTATTACAAAAACAGAAGGTGGATTTCAAATTAAGTTATAGCCTAGACCAAATCTTAATTCTATAATACATTCAACTCTCATTGGAGAATTGCAAATTTAGTCAAAATTTTGTATTATTCTGAAACTTAATTATATGATTAATTGTTGTTTATGGACTGAATTTGCAACCACTTGTTATTTTATAGTTTTAACTTTCATTTAATTTTTTATAGCCAATAAATAACAATAGTGTCGAGTTTGCAGCCTTTTTTTGTCGTTTTATAGCAAAATTCGTTTGATTGATGCATGATTTTTGTCGACAATGTCAATATAAAGATTTTGACGTGATATTGGACAATTCTGGTTGAAATGAGGAAAAATTTTACTGGAAACAGCGAAGAATAACTATTGTCACAAATCAGCCAAAATTTATCCTTAGTAGTTGACTAAAACTATTGTCACAGATTTGGTAAAATTTATCCTTAGCAGTCAGCCAGAACTATCAAATACTATGTCAATATCTTCGTCTTGATATGATTGACAAATTCCATGCATCAATAAAACTAATTTTGCTATAAAACGATTAGAAATTACCTGCAAATTTGACATTATTGTATAGTTAGCTATAATTAAACAATTTCTCCAAGTTTGGGCTAAAATTTAATTTTTTCTTCAAATTTAAATTAAAAAAAATTAAATTAAAATTAAGACTATAAACTGGAAAATACTGAAAGTTGAAGTTATAAAGTATAATTAAAGATTAATTTAATAATATACTAAGATATCAAATTATCAATGTATATCCTTGGGGATTATAATAAAAGCATTACATGCATGGATACATATCTTATCAATGGAAATTCTAAAAAATACTAATAATAGCGAAATTACAAATTATGTGTAGGTGACTTTGGTCTATTTGGCTACTATTGAATAAAAGATTCCGCCCTAAATTCTGACATTCAAAAACCCTCGGAACGAAATCACCCCACAAATCCAACATCGAGAAAGAATGTCGGTTATCCACTGTGAAACTTTTTACGAAGACTTGCCAACGGTACCTTGATTTCGATCTTCCCTTCCAACTCATCCCGTCGTTTAATTTTCTCTTTCATTCCATTTTTTTTGTGCCTGATAATCACAATCATTGCTTCGTTGTTTTTCTGCCATCAGTTGGATGAAGTCAAGCATGAAATTGCGAGTATTGTGGGTCTGCGGGAGATCAAAAAGCAGTTGGAATCAATTCTGCGGAAAATAATTGACGCGGAGAAGGACGCGGCTGACGGACTTAGGGTTATACCTCCAAAACCCTTTCACATGGTGTTCGTCGGCAGGAATGGAACAGGTACGGCTCCAAAATATCAATCAATCGCGGTTTTTCAATTGTGTTATCGTCGTATTTCAAATTATGTGCATTTTTCGTATCAGTATTGCTTAGTCGGCCAATAATTTGTATTATCAGAAGTTGTTATGGTCAATGAGAAAACAAACGTGTGTGATTTTGGAGTAGATTAACTGGGGTAATTAGTGGATGATCAGAATTTTCTGCAGTTGGATGGTCGTCTTTGATGGGAATTTTGGATTTTGAGATGGGATCGAGTGTGGATGTCCAAAGGAAATAGAAAAAAAAAATGTAATCTTTTAGGACAAGTAGACTTATTTCCTCAGATATTAAATTGTTTAACTGTCATGCTTCGTGATTCGTTCAATATACTGGCTTTCGTCTTAACTAATTCGAGTTTCATGTGCCTGGTATATAGAAAGTTTGCTGGGCAGAAATTTATGGAACAAATACACCCAGGGAATTCCATTTTCTAGGAAGGTACTCTAAGTTCCCAATTACCTTGGTAAAATATCAACAATTTTATGGAAAATGGGCTGAAATGAAAAGGGTGCAATGTTATCTATAAGCTTACCAGTTCCTTTTAGGCAACAAAACTTTCTTTGATTGGATAGTTGAGTTTTGTTGACCTACCATTACTTGTTTTATCAAGCTACATGTGAAAATATTAGCCAGCCAGTGTTGCCTAGCTGTTAAGGTAAGGCTCAAGAAAATTTATCTGGAAAAAGAACAATGAGAAGATTACTATGAAGGCTGGATACGGCTGTGCTCTTCATTGCAAATGGAATAGAATGAAGTCTTCTATGCAACTAATTTTGAAGATGTGTGGTGTGTATAAGTGGAAAATATTACTGTCATTATAATATTTGAGATTCCACAATGCTCTCCATACACCTACTGAATTTGTCGATAATTCATGTTTGTTTCATAGCTGTTCAGTGCTATCTGCTACTCTTACTGCAACCTTTATAACAGGCAAGTCCACAGTAGCTCGAATAATTGGTAAACTATTTTATTTGGCTGGAGCTTTATCTTCATACACTGTGACTGAAATGCAAGGAAACCAAAAGGTTAAGAACTGTTTTGTTTAGCATAATATAGAATTTCTTAAAATCACACCACATAATAGAGTATTGTTGACATGACCAGATGAAAGATGCAGAAGG
The DNA here is from genome assembly GCA_034509125.1 of Monilaria moniliformis. Lineage (NCBI taxonomy): Eukaryota > Viridiplantae > Streptophyta > Magnoliopsida > Caryophyllales > Aizoaceae > Monilaria > Monilaria moniliformis. Next base: position 15,751 of record JAYDZE010174668.1, on the reverse strand, counting down.
TGGCGTACTGCTTGTGAACATAGATGAGGAAGATCCCATTAATTCGGATACATTGGAGGAGATCATAGCTGCAATGGACAAGGGAGGCTCATCAATCGTGTTAGCCGGGAATTACAAGGCCTTGAACCAATACATGAAGTGCAACTTCAATTTGTACAAAAGGTTCTCAGCGAGGCTACAATTCGACGACTTGACTTGCGAAGATCTTGCCATGATTCTTGAGAAGAAGGCAAGCATTAAAGGGGAGAACGATTTGTTATGTGGTTTTGAGCTGGATAGTTCTTGCAGCACAGACAGTATCGCTCGGACGATTGCTGAGCTTACGCCTCAAAATCTACGAAGCTTGCTGAATGCACATTTGCTGGATCAGATGCTAATTGAGTCAAAGAAAGTGGCTATGCCTGGTGAGAAAACCATATCATTGAAGGACCTTGAAATGGGTATACAGAATGGGGCAGATATCTATAAGAAGTTGCTAAATTTGTGATTTTACAGCAAAATAGGGAAATTTATGATTGTGAAGAAATTGATAATTAGTCAGTAGTTATTTTTTATTTCACCATTTGTAAGATAAACCAACTCTTGATGTGCTAATGCCAGCCATTTTAATGGCATTGGTATTTTCTTTAGTCCAAGTCCTCTTAGCTTTTGTCGTATTTCTTCACATATTTTGGTTCATGTGCATCATGTAATAAATATGATGAAATAACAAATTACGTAAATTAAAGAATGCCCTACAGTTACTCTAATACATTCTTCTATTGTATCAGTTAATGTTGTCTAATGCGTAAGGTATCATCTTTGGTAACTTATAATTAAAAAAAGTTTTTCTTTTGGTAGGTATTTTAAATCCATGATTTTGTGGCCTCATTTTCTCTGCAGGTCTAAAATAATACTTTCAACTTTTTTTGATTTTGGCCTTTTGCCATACCGTCAATTTTGTCCTAGGATGTACGATAACTAAGTAATTGAATTGAGTCAAGAGTTTGCATGATGGGATTATAGTTTTTCGGTAGTTTAAATTGAACTATGAAATTGAATTGAGTTAAGAGTTTGCATGACAGGATTATAGTTTTTCGGTAGTTCAAATTGCACTATGAAATTGAATTGAGTTAAGAGTTTGCATGACAAAATTATAGTTTTTTGGTAGTTCAAATTGAACTATGAAATTGAATTGAGTTAAAAGTATGCATGACAGGATTATAGTTTTTCGGTAGTTCAAATTGAACTATGAAAGCCCGACAGTGAAATTGATAACATTAGACAATCTAAACTATGGATTCAAAAATTCCCAAATAAAATTTGAATTTTTTATGCAAATAAATGTCTAAATTTCCAAATTTGTGTAAGAATATAAGAGGGGCGAATTTGCAATAATGTTGAAATTGGAATTTAATATGTAACTAATCCCAAATAAGATGGTACTACATATTTACATGTGTCCAATAAGATATAGTTTGTATCCATTGATTTTGATTGTGTTTACGTGACACATAATCCAAGACCAAGATGCAAATTCAAGATTTTATGGTTGCATCCAAATTTAGGAATTCATTAATTAATAAAAAATTATTAATATCTAGGTGGACCTGCAGGCTCGTGGGCCCAACAACTATGTGTAATGGAGGTGGACCATACATGCCCCTAATTTTTATAAAACAAGATCTTCATGTCTGAAAGTCTACCATAAATATCTAATTTTGATAACGCTGCGATCAATAGATGATATTTCGAAAAAAGAACAAATATTTTCCTAAAATTGGAATACCCATTATTATGATTAATGTTGGATTAATAGGTGAGGATAATATTGGAAGTAGGAAGGGGCGAAGTACGTAGAGATATCGAGGTTCCTTAATGGCGTTGCGTAGAAAAGGAAAGATTTCGGAATTATTTCCTAAGATTGAAAATTAAGGCATTAAACGACGTCACCTCATCCTCCTTGGACCTGTCACTCTCACCACTCAACAGAGAGCCGCGAAAAAGGAACCCACACGGCGCCGTTTGGGTCGCTTTCCCTGTTCAGCATGTGTTAAAGCTTTTGCAGTCTCAGCTAGCCTTCTGTTTTTCTATCTCTAGGAAAGAGCTCTCTGTTGGAAAATCTGAAGCAATAGAATTCCGGTAATGTCTTCGCCGCCGCCGGGGGCCACTACGGCTCCGACGTCATCGCCGCCTCCGCCTGGTCCTCCGTCTCCAGCGGAGCTTCTGCTTCCGCCGCCGCCTTCGGGGAATATCACTCAGCCGGCGACTGTCGCGCCTCCGCCGGCGATTATATCGCCTCCGACTGCGTCCGGCAACCGCGCGAAATTGGTGGCGCTAGGAGTGGGGATTGGGATTGGCGGGGCGATCGTGCTGGTTTGCGTGGGTATTTTTGTAATTTGGTACAAGAGGAGGAAGAGGAAGCGTTTTGGGGTGGACGGATTTGGTTATGGTCCTTCACAGCAACAGGGGCTCAAAGGTTGATAAATTTTTATATTGTAAGCATTTTATTTTTATTTTATGCATTTTGCGGCGATTATTTTTTTGCTTCGTGTGGATTAATTTAAGTAATGGGCAAAGTCGTTGGGGACTCTTTGTATTATTATATGTTGATTGGTTGACTTAATGAAGACAAAAAAGACTTCAGTTGTCTTCAAATTGACATATGATTTGGGGTTTTTAGAATAAATTAGTTTCAAGATTATTCTTTTCTAAAGAGCATGACGTTAGGTTTAAAAATATTATTTTAGATTCTGGTGCTGGAAATTTCATGCATGCTGACAGTTCCATGAGTGAAAATGCTGCGTTAACGTTGTGAAACGTGATTCTTGAATTTGGTCGTAGTGCCTTCAGTTCAATATATCAGCTTTCTCATACTTGGTAATTTTCATAGGACCAGTATACATGCAAAATGATATTTTGGGTGAACTTCTGTAATGGTAAACTTTTAGCGTTGCCTGTCGTTCAAAAGGAAAATAATGGAATTCAGTGGCATGGACAGTTGCAAAAATACTATACTAGATAACTACTGTTTACATAAGAACATTTTTCTTTTAAACATGTTTATGTGGTTTCTCTCTGTATTGAAGTTGGATAAGCATTTCTTGTCATAAATAAAACATAAGCTGAATGTGTTATATTTTTATGCTTTCATTTTTCTTTCAAACATACAAAAGTGGGTATTTTGGCAGAAGAAACAGAATAATTTCATGTAATCCAAGCAAGGCTACCTTACTAGAAGTGTGATTTTTTAATCAGATCATATTCTCTTAAGAGTGATGATTTAGATATACAAAGTCTACGTTCTGGCATTTTCTATGTGAGTAATAGCTGGAACTGGACGTCAACATTCTCTCCACTGCATGAATTTATCTTCAATGTTATTGACATAATGATTGCTACAAGTGAATCTTGCTACACTTAGGCTTGCTACAAGTGAATCTCTTGCTGGTCGAAAACGGCATCGAGTTTGAAGAACATGAGTTCTAACCAGCTCTGGTGAGAAGATATTGTGCTAAGGATGAAATTTGGTAATGGTAAAGAAAATTTCTTAATTATGAGGTTATGATTGCTCCATGCAGTGTTGGTTTGCAAGTTCTATACTTCATACTTGTGTTAATGCCTATGAATTTAAGCAATCAATTCTCTTTCAATTTTTTGTTGCTTTTATTTGAGATGATTTATATACTACAAACATTAGGATCGCAACAATCTAAGTTTATCATTCAAGGGTTTTGAGAATAACAGGAATTTGTAATGACTCTACGACACCCTTGTCTGTCACCAGGACCATGTATCTGTTTGTTTTTTTTTTCCCCAAAAATACCTTATGAAATTCTCTTTTGCTTTTATAGATGATCCTTATCATGGTCCAGAGTACAACCTGCCGCCTGCTCAACCATCTAACGTCAATGTCTTTGAACTTCCAAAGCCCACTCCTCCACCGGTCATTTCATCAAATTCTCACCTATCTATGGATGTATCCACTACTCCACCTTTTTTTAGTAGCAGCTTGAACTCCTTGGAGGCTATTCCTCAGACAACCCTTCATACGAGCTTGGATTCCACAAAAACTACATTCACTTATGAAGAACTTGCGCTAGCAACAGATAATTTTTCTGACACCAACCTCCTTGGTCAAGGTGGCTTTGGATATGTTCATAAGGGAGTGCTTCATGATGGTAGAGACGTTGCAATTAAGCAACTAAAGTTAGGGAGTGGTCAAGGGGAGCGTGAATTTCAGGCAGAGGTTGAGATTATAAGTCGTGTTCATCACAGCCATCTAGTATCACTACTTGGGCACTGCATTTCAGGGACTCGAAGATTGCTAGTGTATGAATATGTCGCTAATCAAACTCTGGAGTTCCACTTGCATGGTATGTGATGGGTTTGACTTGACTATATTTGCAGTAGGTTTGCCATATACAAAGTTCTACGTCTACCTAATTACATGATACTTCTTGCAGATTAAATTTTTTTCAACAATCTTTTCCTCTTGCAACATGTAACTCTGTTTTGCCAACCTTAGGAACTAAACTTGTTGATGTAATTTGTCATGCTCCATCTCATTTTTTAATTACTGTATCATCTGAGACGCATATGATGCAGGTAAGGGGGGCAAACATCCTATAAACTGGGCTACTAGGATAAAAGTTGCCCTAGGCTCGGCAAAAGGATTGGCATATTTGCACGAGGACTGTATGTCTTACCTGCTCCTACTTATGATCATTATCTCTACTTTATTTCATAAAGGACTCAATCACATTTTTTGATGATATTTACAGGTCATCCTAAGATCATACACCGTGATATCAAGTCAGCTAACATTCTTCTTGATGAAAATTTTGAGGCGAAGGTGTGCTTATATGTTTCTATAAGGAGTCATTATTGGCCTTGCAATTATACTTTTTTCTGATTACTTGATCTTGGCCATATTTTGGCTCTGGTACTCCTATAGAATATTCTCTGTGGTGGGTAGTAATGCAGAGAAAAAACAAGAAAATGAACAGAATAGAAAGAGAAGTGTGGGACATTAATCAATACTCCATCAGAGAGCAGAAGGTCAAACATTGCGCTGGAATTGTTGCCAAAACAGAAATTCTAAATACTTGAATTCGTACATCTAAGATTTGACTGCTATCAGCATACAAAGGTTCCAAAAATAAGGGGAAATGGACTTCTTGGATTGATGGAGACTACTACAAGTCTCAGATATTGATAAGCAGGAAATATGGTTAGGTGCATTGATAGTAAATACTGGATGTAAAGAAGACGTCTAGTCTTTGAGTCATAGGTGTTACTATCATAATTTAATTAAATTGTAGAAAAAGAATCACTTGCAGGGAAACTAAAAAGAGTATGTCAAGATCATGGAGATCATAAAAAGGAGGAAAGAAGACAGCTTTAGTTAGAAAGAGCTTTGTTCATACAATTGATTAATTGTATTCAATCATCTCTTTCTAAACCATAGGAAAATATGTTGTCTACGCTAATCAATTTGACAGAAAAGGTAGTAAAGAAGCTTGCAGGTAGTCATGTTTTTCTTTGAATTGCTTATTTGTTGACTTTTCATTTTCACCTTTTCTTGAAAAAAAATCCTCAAAACACTCTTTACATGGGATGCTAAACCAACATATTGTGTAGATGAGGAAAGGATGCTTGTGGTGCATTCTTGAAGGATGATATTGTATGGTGAGGGGGAAGTTTTGGTTTATAGATAACCGAACAAAGATAATTATAATATGATTAATTGGTTAAATCTGAACCATGAAAAACTTAAATGCCTATGTTGACCCCAGATGAACTCAACCCTCTAAAAGCCATAGCAGACCAGTTAACTCCACTCCCCCTTCTTTTTTATCTTTTCAATCTTTGGACCTTCTAACTCGGATGTATCCACAAAGGCGTGAAATATGGTTTGCTGGTATCAATTATCTGTCTCTGTTCTCTAAAAGAAAGATGACTTCTGCTAATATTTGTACTTAAATCCTCTAATTTTATGCTCATTTTTAAGTCACATTTAAATTTTAATGGTAAATGAAGTCATCATTCATTTCCGGATATTTAATTCCAGGTAGCAGATTTCGGCCTGGCTAGGTTCTATTCAGATACTGATACTCACGTTTCCACTCGGGTAATGGGAACTTTTGGGTAAGCTTCTGGAGACTCGCTTTCTAATTGTGATGCCTATGCTGCTAAACTTTGAAAGGAAATTTAGACTAAAGCTTTTATCTCAATATAACACATCATATTGTAAAATTTTATTTGATTATGCAATATGTTTCATCAATGTATGCCTCATTATTTGCAGTTATTTAGCTCCAGAATATGCTCTTACTGGAAAGCTGACAGATAAGTCAGATGTCTTTTCATTTGGCGTTGTGCTTTTGGAGATGATTACTGGCCGCAGGCCAATCGATAGATCACAAAACTACCTTGATGATAACATCATTGATTGGGTGAGCATCTCTTTGATCTTGTCCTTATACTTACTGAATATAGACTATGAGGAAACATGTGCATATAAGTTAATTCTGGTAGAGTTATGTTGAGTTTTGTAAGAAGCTATATGCTTGAGTATGCATATCAACTGCAAGAGAAGCATATAGGACTGGAAGTTTTATAAAAGCTTGTTGAAGGTGTTAATTCCTGGAAATTTTAATTTTATAAAAGCTTGTTCAAGAAAGTTGTGAGATTAATAGGACTTCTGCATCAATTAATCCATGTGAAAATCAGTATCCCTTTTGCCAACTATGGATTTTTGCAATGGTGGTAGAATAATAATATTTTTAATCCCAAAGATGAGCTTTCCGACTACCATTATTTTCTTGCTTGTATCCATGGTTTCATTTTTCCTTTTTGGCGTCCTTTTAGTTAGGAAGCTCTGCACTTGCTTCAGACGTATAACTTGTCTAAACTAATACAGGCAAGGCCGTTGCTTTCACAAGCTCTGGAAAATAACAACTTTGATTGCGTGGCTGATCCGAGGTTGCAGAAAGATTATGACTCTGTAGAGATGGCTCGGATGGTTGCTTGTGCTTCTGTCTGTGTTCGTCATTTGGCTCGACGCAGGCCTAAGATGAGTCAGGTACATCTATTTATGTTTTACTAAGAACATCCCAACAGTGCCTAGTTCCTACTATACATGCTGCTACTCTGCATTTAAAATGTCGACTTCAACTGAGGTGCTTCCAGCTTCAAAATAAATTGTAGTATTTCTCTGCTGCTCTAACTGGAGCTGCCTAAAACTCTAAAAAATCAAATATCATGTAGGTTACCTGATAAATAGGACTCAGTGTAGCACAAATAATCAACCTTCTCTTATATCTTGTCTTTCAATTTTCAATCTCATTCACTGCAGTATGCAATAGAATTACTCGGAAAACCTCTAGAGAGCTGAAACATTTTCTACTCTTGAATCTTGATGCAGATAATCCTAGCTTTGGAAGGAAACCTGCCTCTAGATGACCTGACCGAGGCCATTCAGTCGAGGCACAACATTTTAAACGATTCTCATGGGAGCTCGGACTACGACACCTTATATGACACCACACAGTACAAAGAGGATCTGATAAAGTTCAGGAAGATGGCATTAGAAAGTGCCGAACACACTGTAAGTCAGTACAGCGGCCCGACTAGTGAGTTTGGTCTTCGACCCTCCGGCTCGAGCAGTGAAGTTCTAAGAAACATACAAGTGACCTAGGCTGCATTTTTATTTTATTTATTTTTATTTATTTGCTGAGGGTGTTACTCGAGGATAACTGGCAACAGGGGAAAAAGCTGTGTAAATTGATTCTGATGTCAGTTATATATGTAGGTTAGTTGGATATTTTTGTCTCTGCGGCATATATTCTCACTATGCTGCTGCTGTTTATAACAAGCATTCTGATCATTAGTTCATGGCCTATGGCTATGTTGTTTCAGTATTTTTTATTTCCTATATATTCTTAAAAATTAAGACCATTATTGCTGACTTTTGTAGGTTCTGTATCTGAATAAGGTTCGATAGCCAACGAAAACAAATTTTCATGAAAAATATTTTTGGCCCAATAACTCTATTTTGTTAGGGGCCACTCTACTTACGACCCATTATAACAACTTAATCACTATAGGAAAAATAAGTTTATATAAATAAATAGCTGAATTTGCTAATGGGGTCTAATTTAAGTGACTAAGATGAGACACCATAGACTCTGCTTAGTGAGAGGGTGTGAATATTTTTTCACCTTGTGCAGATATTTTTTTATTTCCATTTCACTATTTATTTTTCTATCTGAAATATGTTGTGATCACAATATGTTGTGATCATGTATGTTTGTCTACTTATCTCCACCAAATTTTAGATCATATGGTATGTTTAAGATCACAAAATTAATATCACATGACTAACATAAACTTTTGAGATATAAACTCTAATCACAGTTGGGATAACTTGAGGACGAGTTACCAATCTAGACTGCAACATGATAAGTAGATGATCTATCTTGGTTATTTATTTATGTTGGTACGTTTTTACTTATTGAGGATCATAATGAGATATGTCTTCTATTATAACCATAGCGAAGAATTATAGATCTTGGCGACTGTCGGTAAGCCTAATCCTAATAAGACTATAAGTGTGTATGCGTGTCTGTTGTCACTTTGATATGTCATGAGTGAGGGTTGAAGTGATAACTCAATATCTCTGTATATTTGGTGGCAACAACATGTATACAATATTTGGTAGCCTGTATTAGAAACCATATCTGTTAAGGATGATAAAATCCCCTTAAGAAGCTCAAAATATGTATTGTACTAAACCCTACAATAATAATGATTTGAGTACAACTACTTAAGGAATTAATAAGCAATTAATTAATTAGAAGCTGTTAGAAATTTTAATTAATTAATGGATATTTGATATTTTAAGTATGGGGATTCGACTACTCTATTACAAGCCTGAATCAAATACATAAATAAATGGACATACTATGTTAATCTCTAGTGGAATGAATTAATATTTATGAATGAACTTATGTTCTAGTTGAATATAAGAAATTAATACACAATTTGACGCGCCTTTATTCCTTGTATTTGATCCATAGACTGGCCCATGGTATTTTCGCCCCATATATAGAAGCCCGCCCATTATATTTATTATAATATATCACTATTTATGGAGAATATTATGAGATAAATATAACTCTATCTTGGATATATATTAATTATTATAAAATTAAGAATCCTAACCAAATTAGGATAATAATTGCTCTATACAATCGAGATTTGAGGGAGAGATGCACGACAACTCACAAAACCTAATGGGTGATTTTATTGATTGTTTTGTGAAGTTTTTTGTTCACTCAATATCAGAAAATAAGGTAGGTCACAACTTTCGCTATAAAAGTTCGATTGGTGTGAAATTGGTGGTCATGTGAAGCTCCCTTGAAGAGGAAGAAATCGTATTGGAAGTCAGAAGTTATCGTATTGGAGTTCAGAAGTTCAACAAAGATCGTTTGAAGGGTAAAAGAAGTCAATAAAGTATTCTAACAGGAATCGCACCTGCTTGAGGACTTCCACACGTAAGTGTTCTAAAACACCTATGTGTTTCAAGTTCAATTAATTAAGAGTATGCCTAGGAATATAGCTATTGTATGATAATTAGTTGATATAGTCATAACAGATTTCCAGACAAACTCAAATTAGTAAGTAATTTTACAATTTCTTTAGATGTAGTGAAGCTTACGTGCACTGTAATGTCTTAATTGATATATATAAGGATTTAACTACCGTACTGAATTAGATGTAATTGAATTCACTATTTCTAGGAAGTTTCGGTCCCAGCCTCCAACATGAGATTTAACGTAGTTTTCGAAATATTAGATCGATTAGGACATTATTGAATATATTGAATCATATTGCAATGAAAGTTAATTTCGTATTAAAAAGATAGGTGGGCACAGTCAATGGGTCACAATCCAAAACTCTCCCTCCAATTCGCAAGTCGATATCATATGTTTTAAAGAAATGCAATTACTTGGCCCACATTATTAAGTTCTATTTATTGTAGTAACTTACAATGTCCTTTTATCTTTATTGAAGAAATAAATATTTGCAACTTATTGAAAATCATTTTAATATTTTTTTTACCGCTCAAATACACATTATTGATGTTAATAAAGCTTTGAAATAGGAAATTTATCAATAAATAAATTACACACGATAAAGAAAGAGGATATTATGATGTTCATTTGAAGGCTTAATACAAAAAACAACAAAGCTGAGCGGCTACATTGTGGTCATCCACACAAGAGTATAATAATTAATGTATTCGAAAAAATAATAATACATTAATATTCATTTACATAAGAGTCATTTTTCACCAATTTTAAAGAGAGATTATAAATTTAATTTTATTAAGTGAACTAATTTTAACTGAATCGGTTTGATTTTTTCAAAAAAAATCGTGTGTGGTCAATGTTTAGCATCACTCTACAAAAAAATAGTAAAACTTCCAAAACACTTTTGAGAGGCGAAAAAAATGCTTTTCCCTCTTTTCAAATACTTACAAATATTTTTTTTGTCATTTTGATATATTTACAAAATTTAGTTTCTTTCCATTTATAAACACTATCCGGCAATATATTATCTTTAATATATCAATTTATTTATATTTTCTGTCACATGCTCCACTAATTTCTCCACTCACAATATATTTATCAATCATTAATATTATTATTCATATTATACATCAGATAAAATTATTTATCCACTGTAATAAACCAATTACTTTTATTAAAATCTATAACGCACACCTAAAGTAAAATTCAAACCACACTTTTATAGGTCTATTCTTTGGGTCCGAGGGAGGAATTAAATATTTTTGGTGGTTACAGCAATGTACGCTGAATAAATGAAAGATCAACGGTGGGTGGTCACGTGGGTTTGGATACCTTTGTACGAAATTGAGACCCAAAAATCTTTTATCTTTTACTTGATAGATACTATAAGTTTTCTAGAAACCATACCAGAGCACCAGTCATACATTTCTCAAGTTCCATGTGATGCTATCATAATTTATTATGGAGTAGAGATTTACCTATTCCATACGTGTAATTGAGATATATGTATTATTATTCTTTTTATTTTATTTTTTGCGAAGAGGGGACGGCCGACCCCACGGCTAATTATCAAGACGTAAAACCATAAAACCGTCATGGTCGCCCCTCCGTCAAGACGGTCGGATCTGTAGAAAAGAATATGAGAAAGAGAAGTGTAATTGTGTGAGAGAGAAAAATAGAGAGAAATGGACACATTGTAAAAAAAAACGAAAGCTTTGAACGTTTGAAGATTATATTTAATTTTTTATTATTTTATTATGCTCCCTCCAATTTTTAGTTCTGGACCCGCCACTCAATATAGTGTAATAGTGTAATACCAAGTTATATTATCTCTTGATGCTATAGCTCCGTTGGTACGAGTCCATCGTGAGGTAATCTTTTCAATTCCTATATATTCTGAATTGCCACCAATGCACATTCTATGTATCTCCTCTAAGAAGCTCTAAGGACAATGGACATACATAGGTGATAAATAAAATAAAATAAATAAGAAAGCTATTCTCGTTACCAGAAATAGAGATTGAAAGTTAAATTTTCCCTAAAAGAACTTCTCAATCATAAATTATTGCCTATATTTGGTGTGAGAAAAAATTGGACACAAAAATGGAAGGTGAAGGGAAAAATTAATTAATCGCATGCATAAAATGTGGAGACACCAATTAAAAAAACTTATTATTCTTTATTCCGATTGGACAATTCAATGAACTAACAAATTTTTGGTTAGGTGATTCTTCTTTCTCATTTATGACTATTGTTTTTCCATATTTTCGTTATACCTACTCTCTCTCTGCCCTTTCATTTCCCACAGTTTTAGTATTACTTCATAACTCAATCAGTCTGAAACTTCCGGGAAATAACTTTGAATTGAAATGAGAATCCTCTTTTTTTATTATTAATTGATAATAAATGAGTAAATCGAGAATAAATTTGATTATAGAAAACTTATGTATTAATTAATGCATTGCAAATTTGCAAGTCCAAAAACAAGTGAGTGCATTTTTTTAAGAAGGCAAAAGAGGGATAGAGGATTGATAAACTATCAAAAGATGCTTGATGGTATTGCTGTATTGTTACACATTTAAAACTTGATACAAACATAATTGAGGCAATTTATGGGTGTATAGGTAATTAAGGGCGGATGCATATATTTGTTCTGGTAGGGGTTATAATTTCGAGTTCGAAATTTTGAGACAAATTTTTTTCTATGTTTCGTTGTGACGATGGGCTTTTGTAGAACGATTCTCACAAAATACCGAAATTTCGATGATGTTATACGAATAAAAAAAATTAAAAAAAATAGCTTGGTAGTGATTTAAGCCCCTCCTTACTTCTGTATGTGTCCGTCATTGTAGGCATCGTTGTGACATCAGGTTTTAAATTACCTACCAATGCAAAAATAAATTTTTTGTGCCGAGTAATTGATAAAGGTTATGTATGTTTATTATCACGTATTACGATCTATTAATATTAATCCGCAATCACAAGTCTCGTAACCTAATGATATTCATTACACCAGTGGCAGATGTAGGGGGTGTTGGGAGGGGGCGACCGACCCTTCCGATGGTTAATTTCTCTTTTTGTCGCCGTAAAACCACCATGGTTGTCCTTCAGTTCGGATGACCGAATCTGTATGAGAGAAACTGATAAAGAGAGTGTGATTGTGTGAGAGTGAGATAAATAGAGAGAGATAAACGTATTGTAGAAGAAAAAAAATGAAAACTTTGAATGTATTGGAGATTATATTTAACTTTATTATTATTTTATTTCGCACTCTCCATTTTTTTATTCTGAATCCGCTACTGAAACATATTAAAGTGAGACGAGAATCCTTCGTATTCGACTCTAAAAAGAAAGTAAAATAACAATAACAAACAAACAAACCGATAAATTTATATTTTCTGCATAATATTGCTCAACTATCTTTTTAATTAGGACAACCACAAATACCAAAGCATAGCGACCATTTTAATTTATTATTTTGAAGGTAGCGACCATTTTATCAAGAAGTAGTTATCTTTCATTTTAGGTCTAACAGCTAAAAAAGTTCAATCTTTGTGATTTTAATATTCTTTTAATTTGGACATACAATTTGACTTTGTAAATGTTGTCATAATTTATTTATAAAAAATATGTTTGAGACTATAATGCTGGTCAAAATCCGTAAAATTAATAATTCATATTCATATCAAGTGGCATATTTCTAATTTTACTAATATTTAACTGTATTTTAATTCAAATCTCGATCCGTAACATTGTCTTACATAAGAAATATTTACATCATAATATATTTTAATGGAAATAGACAAAATATTATGCCAAATTTGTTGTTGTCTTGACTTTCGGGTTTGAGGTATATTGCCATATTTTTATTTTTATTTATTTTTTAAATTTGGACCATTTCTCGATTTATGCGTGTCATCCTGGCGCAGTGGCCATGCTAATCTTCTCCATATTGGCAATAAGTATATTGCAAAATTTATTGTTTTCGTTTTTTTTTTCTAGCATCAAATTAAATTTAGTAGATCAATTTGAGAGGCAACAACACAATTTACTCACGATTTCTTAAATATGCAAAAACTTGTATATCCCAATGTACATTCTAATTAAATTCGTTGATGATTCATCAATTTTGAGTTAAAATTTATAAAATTTCAATTTCACTTTATTAATCATAATTAAAATAATATATCGTGCATCCAAATCCACCAAAATATTAGGTTTCTCTCTCTTCCCCCAATCCATAAAAGGATACATCGGTTTCAGTACTGTTCTATTTTTGTTTGTTGCGTCACTTATTTGGAACTATTTTCAATTTGTCGTCTTCGATTCCACTAAGATACCTCTAAACCATTATATACTATTCAAAATCCATATAGCGACAGTTGTAAAGTGAACAAAATATATTCATGATTACACCGTCATATCATTAATTCCAGATAATTAATACATTGTTAAATATAATATTCTCACGATAAAAAATATTTATAATCAAAAGGATGTAATTAAATCTAAACCTATTCTTATTATATAACAAAGACTAAATAATAATAGCAAGATTAATAGATCTAATGGCTAATAATATGTCACGTGTATTTATAAAAGGTAATACAATAAATAGTCAAAACTGCAATAATAATGTAATCCTTATTTTATAAGGACGTGATTTTAACTATCCATTTTTGAATTCAATGAATTAGATTTGATCTTAGTTATACATTAAAGAGATAATTGTCATTTAAATCATAACTTTTTGTTGATTTTTGGTCAATCTCATATATTTTGGAATTGGAATATAAAATCATAACTTTTAACATTTTCTCAATTATCACACATATCAAAATTTCGGTGAAATTGGTTGTGACGTGTCGGTCGGAATTCAATGAAAAGTTATGATTTAAATGACAATTATCTCAACGACATCGTTTTGAAGATCAAACGTTTTGTCCACATCGGAAATTCCGGCTGACACGTCACCATCAGTTTTACTGAAATTTTGATAAGTGAGATAATTGAGAAAATGTCAAAAGTTGTGATTTTATGTTCCAATTTCAAAAGTTATGGGATTGATCATAAGTCAACGAAAATTTATAATTTAAATGACAATTATCCATACATTGAATATATGGTCCCACTCTAATACAACCCTATAATCAAATATATCAAATTCCATTATATTTTGTCAAGCAAACAACGTTACATTTGCTCATACATGTTATATATGGAAATCTTCACTTGACTTGTATATGGAAATCTTATATATGGAAATCTTAACTTGACTTATTGTAAATAAGATTACTAAAAGTAACTTCAATTTTGTGTAAATAAGATTTCTAAACGTAAATAAAATTGATGGGCCAAAATAATAATAAAACTAAAATAAATGTAATTACGATTCTTGAAAATATACCTGAAATTAATGGAGGCGGCGAGAGTAGCAAAATCTTTCACTAGAACCTAACGCCGTCGCCGGAATCCGTGAAAGGGGTAATATCCGAAGCCGCCTCGGAATCCGAGATTCGACGCAAAATCTTTCACTAGAACCTAACGCCGTCGCCGGAATCCGTGAAAGGGGTCATATCCGAAGCCGCCTCGGAATCCGAGATTCGACGAGGGAGATGATTCCACCGATGCCGTCTCGTCGCGATAATGAAGGGCCCTTCGAGGAGATGTGGAAGTTGGGAGGCGGAGGAAGGTGGCGACGCGGAGAGAGTTACGGCTGAGGTGGTGGAGCCCCCGTGCTCCGCCAAGCTTACGTGGACGGATTGCGACCAGCCGGGGTTGGACGGAATTATGTGGACAGAATAGGGGCAATTTAGGAAATGTCAACGTGGCGATGGCGTATAGGATAGGACATACATAAACTAAGTTTGGAAGAAGATTATGCGTGAGAGTCATGCAGTTTACGTTAATCTTGTACGTAATTGCATTTAACAATTTTAGTAATCATCCAATAAATAATAATTTCATTGAGAGACTGGTCCAATATATAATTATTGTTGTGACAATATAAAAGTCAGCAATTTCGTTTACTTCCTAGTGCGGATTAGCAGATTTAAAAAGTTGGCAGTTGATATTGACAATTAATATAATATATTATTGGGATAATTGCCATTTAAATCATAACTTTTCGTTGACTTGTGGTCAATCCCATAACTTTTGAAACTGGAACATAA
>JAYDZE010174557.1:0-21713 GCA_034509125.1 Monilaria moniliformis | reverse complement strand
GCGGCCGTCCAGGACGTGGGTTGCTGTCCGAGTAGTGGGTCGAGTAGTGGGTTACTGCGGCCGAGCTTATACCCTTAATCTGGACTGACGTACTGCCGAGGTGGAATTGGTGCCGGTCTGGAATGCCTTGTCAGGGCCGATCTGCAATGTGGTCCCTTTGCCGAGCTGCAAGCCTGAGTTCGGTCTTTCTTTGGGCTTTGATGAGGTGGATTCTTGGGCCGGTCTTGTATTGGGCCGAAGGCCCATATCCTACCATTGACCAAATAAAACCAAAGGTGTTACTGTATGAACAAATAACTGAGTAGATACTCCAAAGAATTAAAAAAAAATCATATGAGCAAAGCATAAAGAAAAGTATGGAAAAAAATTGAATCTTTTTGTGATATTTATATATTCGACATAACAACCCGAACCATATGAACAACTGGTATTTCGTAGATTAAGTTTTGCAAATTTTTTTTTTTTACTAAATCTCATAGATCTAGGTCTATTAGGTGTAATAGTAATATGTACCACCTGTGCACGTCGATCAATTTAAAAACCAAAAAACAACTTTAGAACTTGAACACGGAAAATAAAATACAGAATTAAAAATTAACTGGGTGATAGCTACTTGCACAAAAAATGAATAAAAGTTTTGGATCTACAATATTTAGGCCTATAAATCACAATTTATGTCATAAAAGGTTTTACATTATGTAGATCTGGAACAACTTACAGAAACCATATCACAAACATAAGCAAAAAATGAATAATGAGGAAATCAGAATATCTTAGTCAAATGGGAAAGAGAACAAAAGTCAGTGCGTGGGAGAGGTACCTTACTTGGATTCCAAGAGTTGAAGTCGTTTCCGTGTTCCAATTTCCGCGAACAAAAAGTGGGGTTGTAAAAAAATGAAGAGTCACCACCTTATACAAATCTTTTTGGTTTGGTGAAAGATTTATGTAAGTAAGACAAAACGTTGACCTTTCAAGTGAGTGAATGGGCTAGGTTGGATGTTGTGTTAAAATTTTATAAGGCCAACCCAAGTTTTATTTTAATGTCCAGCAAATAAATGAGCTTAGTATGTAGTTAGAAACCGAATGCAGAAACAACCCATTATGTGATTTTTTGTTCATATTCACTTTATAAAGACTATTAATTATTCAAGGCTCCATAAAAATCGAATTTGTAATTTGCATAATTCATTTTATATTGTAATGATATGTATAATATTTTATTTTGAGAATTTTAATTTCCAAGATCATTGTATATTTATCTGTCTACATGACTATAACATATTCTGTTTCAAGGTTTTAGTTTAATATGAAGAGGCTGGTAATTGTTGTTCTTCCGTTAATGATGTACACGAAGAAGTTTTCCAAAATTTAGGATTCAATATAATAGTGTTATCATATTTTACTACATTCCAAATTTTATAAATTAATAAATAATACACCAACTTGGAAATAAAGCGTTATGAATGAAATAAATGTATTATTTCAAAATTGGAAATGTGAGATACAGCCAATTTTATTGACCTTTAAGAGTCCATTGTGTTGATATGAACTCAACGACACACAAAAACTTAAGGAGTGAAATATATTTATGATTAATTTTTTCTTATCTCAAATAATTAATTTGTAGTTGGGAGAAAATTTAGCAAATTATACGTCTATGCATTGCACGAGTGGTATACTAGTAGAATTATTATTGCACTACATGTCCAGATCCACTTACGAATATGGCTCCTTTTTAATTTATCATTTCCCGTGTTTAAGATTTCCAATATTCATTAATTAATTAAAAGTTGCTGCTAGCTTTAGTTTATTAATTTCTTTTCCAAGAGTGGTTCAGTTCAAAACTTTATTTATTATACCAGAATAAACTCCAACTGCACGGATTTGTATAGTAAATTTCTTTTTCGAACTCCTCTTGGGGATATCATCAACTCGGGTTTGCTGAGACACGATTCTATATAATAACAATACTAGCACCGCTAGACATTAATTACCACTACCTAAGATATATATATCAGGAATTACTTAAGGTTACGAAAAAAACTCGCAATTATTGATAAGTCAAAGCAGTGCATAATCAATATCTTATGCTCAATGTTACTTATATAGATTGAGAAACAAATAATCACCAAGACCTTGTACTTAATTTACACAGCTTAGAAGTACGTATCTCACTGTAATCCATTTTGATGCTATATCAAACTCAGTGTCATCAGTTGACCAAGATAGACGCGAACTTTGGATACACTGCAATCCTTCACGATAGATTATCCATGTCTATCTAGGTTGAGAACTTGATTTTCTTCTATAAGGAACCGACTGAAAGATCTTCTGTGATCATGGATCCACCATTCAGTCTACAATATAGAAGGATGACTTGTTTGTGCAATTTATGATTATATGTTTAAGAATAAGCATCCATAACCTTAAAAGGCAAACCATTTGACAATATCAAGCTCTTCCCTATGTGTGGGAAATAAGGTTTTAAATACAAAGCAGCCCAAAACATATTTTTCAGTATACAAACCCCAACACTTTAGTGCTCAGTACTTTACATTATATGTTATTAAACTATCATCACTCAACACAAGTATACATTTTACATTATAGTTTTCACATAATTTTTTATAGACGTCTTCTATTGAAAGATTCTTAATACTGACTAAAGTGTAAAATGGACTAAGTGTTCAAATAGGGTTTTCAGTAAGGCAAGTTGTAATTACCATATTCCGTACAATGATAGTTGTTACTCTAATTGATCTGTTGATTTAGCTTTCAGTATGATTCATAACTATCTCACTCTTACAACATTCCATTTGCTAAACAGTTAGTATTGAACATTGCTATTCAACATTTACTAACTTATCAGAAAAAATGTCAAAAGTTATCAAAAAAAAAAATTTAATTTATTTTTACTAGTGTATTTTCCCTCCTCCTCATATACTAATATATCTTTGTCAATGACCAATATAGTTTGTATACTATATTCTATTCTAACCATGGAATATATCAATTTTTCCACTCTCACAAAGTTTGTTTATTTTTTTTTTTTTTTACATAACTTCATAGTTATATATTTGGATGTAAAATTTACTTAGGAATTCTAAATTCAACTTGATTATAGTGCTGATTTTAAATTAGCTTTGGAATATATTAAAAAATTACTATATAAGCATACAAATTTAAGTTTATAGAAGTAGTTTTTCAAATTTCTCAATGTTAATTAATGACTATCATTGTGAAATTTATAATAACTACTCTACTCTATATAATTGATTAGTATGAATTTAATGAATATTGTGTGCAAATGTACTCATTCTGTACTAGTATTTTTAAATGGGACATGAGAATGCATATAATTGACTTAGAAAGGTCATGTATTGTAAAAATACCTATATATTTAGAAATACACCAGCAACAGGTTATCTTAATCAATCGACTAATATATATTGTGATCTTAAAGCGGAGCATATCAAAATTCAGAACGACATCAGTGAATTTGGCCACCTAACATCTGTCTGAACGCTTATATGAATTCTTTTATGTAGGTCAATTATTCTCTATAACCTTTTATTTTGGGTTAAACTCAATTCAATATGTATTAAAATTATTGGTTATCCATTAAAATTGTTATAGAATTGGGCATATGATATGTTAATAAAAATGTTTGATGCCTTTTAAAGAAGTTCATTTGAAAACAATCAAATGATGAGACTTTTTTTAATGTAAAGAATAGAATTGAAGCTAAATTATCAACTTTTCATATATAAGAAAAGAAAAGGGCAAAGGTTTGAAGCTACATGTAACTTTTAACTTATGACTAAACTTCTAACTTATGACCAAAATTTCTATTCGCGCATTGTGGGCGCAACCCAATATTTATAGTGTTTAGAATATTAATTTGAGTGATTATGTACTAATTAGATTTATCAGGTATTAATTAGGATGATTAATGCATGATTTTCAGTGGCCTACACAATGTGGTATGGTATGATAGCCAAGAAGTCAAAGCGGCGCTGTTTGAGATGAACCCCACACTCCGGGGCTAGATGGCTTCAATGCATGATTCTTCCAAAAGATGTGGCCAACAATAGGAGATGAAATTACAGGGGAAGTGCTCAAGATATCAAATGGGAAAGCAGATGTAGGACCTTGGAATGACACATTGGTATGTTTAATTCCTAAGGTCCAGAACCCTACGAAGATAACGAAGTTTCGGCTCTTGAGTCTATGCAACACAACCTACAAGGTTGTAGCAAAGGTGATAGCAAACAGACTGAAACAAGTGTTACGCTACATAATTGATGAGAAGCTGAGCGTCAAAGGGCGGCTGATTACAGATAATGTGTTAGTAAGCTATGAATGCCTACATTGGTTAAGACAACGTAAGAAAGAAAAGATACGATACACAGCGGCAAAAATGGATTATGGGCAAAGCGTAAGATAGAGTGGAATGAGGGTTCTTGGAGGCGACGATGAGAATAATGGGTATCCTGAACAAGTTGTGTGCGACTATTATGGAGTGTGTCAAGACGGTAAATATGACTTTCTTGTTTAACCAAAGGACGTATGGCAAATCACACCAACGAGAGGGCTAAGACAAGGAGATCAATTATCGTTGTTCCTATTCGTTATATTTGCGCAAGGGCTGTCATCACTATTAACAAAAGCAGAGAAGGAAAATGACATATATAGGGTACCGATTTCCCCTAACCAAGTGAGTATTACACACTTGTTTTTTGCTAGTGACAATGCCATATTTTTTAAAGCAGAGAGAGATGTGGTGACGACTATGAAGGAGATAATGAAGGCATATGAGAGGGCGTCGGGCTAGTCCATCAACAAAGAAAAGTTAATAATAACTTTTAGCCCAAATACTAAGATAGAGGAGGCTCGATGAATCTGAGAAGAATTGGGGATTAGAATGGGTGAGGGTTCCCAAACATACCTGGGTTTACCCACATTCACCCTTGGGAAGAAGCGGTTACAGTTCAGGTACATAAAAGAAAGGATACAAAAAAGAATATTATGGTGGAATCAAAAGGAATTTTTAACAGAAGTACTGATTAAAGCGGTCCTACAAGCTATACCAACATATGCTATGCAATGTTTCAAGATCCCAGATGGAGTGTGCGATGACATTAATAGTATGTGTGCGGAGTTTTGGTCGGGTGATAAGGAAGAGAAGAAGCGACTGCACTGGGCGAAATAAGCGAAATTGTGCCAACCAAAGGAACAAGATGGAATAGGCTTTAGAGATTTAATAACCTTTAGCCAAGCACTCCTAGCAAAACAGTTATGGAGGATGGTGAGGAACCCATAATCAATGGTAGCAAAGGATCTTCAGAGCAAGATATAGAAGGGGGCAATATCCTAAATGCATGGCCCAGGTAGAATTGTTCTTATGTGTGGAGATCAATATTTTGCAGCATGCAGGTAGTGGAGAAAGACATGATATGGAGCGTGGGGGATGGGAGAAAGATCAAAGTTTTTGGCGATCAATAGGTGGCCGGAAATAGAGATGGAAAAGTGGAGGGGCTGGAAGCAGAGCGCAAAAATGAAATGAGAGTGAGTGAGCTTATGAGAGCCGACGAATGGTGGGATAAAGAAAAGGTGAAAAAGATGTTCTTGCCTCATGAAGTAGAAGCCATCCTAACCACGCCGATAGGAGAAAGGATAAGGGGAGATGAAATGAGATGGGCGTGTGAACCGCAAGGGAATTTCATGGTTAAATCGGAATACTTACTCAAAAGGGGTATTATGAGTAGGGATGTCAGTCCAGCCCGAACCCACTGAGCTGGCCCGACCAACCCGCTAATTTTAGAGGGTTCGGGTTGAGAATTTATAGCCCGATAAGATTCCGGCCCGATTAGCCCGCACACGATTAATCCGAACCCGATTAGCCCATAACCCAAAACCCAAAGGGCTGGCCCGGTGGGTTGGATATAGGTGCAACTATTATATATTCTCCCGCCTTGTTTGACAACTCATTTGACACTTCAATGATAATTTTGTTAAAATTTATAATTACAAAAAATAAAATAAAATTAACTCTTCAATTTATATTATATATATATATATATTAGTTTTTACTATAATAAATAATAATATATATAAATGAATTGGAAAATTCAAGTTCACTATAACCAATATTATAAAACATGTTTTGAAATTTAACGAAACGCATTTGTGTTTCATTTATAATTCTTAAATTATATTTTTTATCATGTCAAAATCTATAATAACTTATTTTTAAGTTAATTCATTCAATAACAAAATATTTATCTAACGACATTCTTATCATATGTCATTTTACACTAATAGTATTTAATCGTGTTTGAGTTTCAGTATATATTCCAAAATTCTCCAAATTAAATATTTTACATCCATATTAAGCATTGAAGAAATCATGCATCACGTTTTGGAGAACTTGTTAGGATGGCGTTTGATGTGCTTAGCATTCTTATAACAACGAAGTATAAGAATCTTCATTTCGTATTAAAGCACATCTCTGAACAAATATACCGAAAAATGCAAGCTCTTCTTTGCTCACGCAATTGGTTGCATAGATATTTTAGTGCTAAGATTTTATATTTAGTATGAAATTATAAATTATTATATTATATTATATTTTTAATATTATAATTTTTTTAATAGATAGTGAAAAGTTTAAAGACTATGAATTCGAAATGAATTATGAAGTTGAAGCTTCAAAGATTATCGGTGTAAAAAATAATGTATTTAAGTATTTAGAGTAAATTCATTTCTGAGACTCTTTGTAACTATGAGGGAAAACTATTTTTGAACAATTTATCGTTAATTTTATTTTATGTAATCTTTGACTTTTTTTAGTTAGTTTTACAATTTGAATTTCATGCTTATCATATGATTTATATATTTAATTTTTGTATATATCTATATATTATAAGTATAGAACTCTTAAGATTAAAAGATACATAAATTAATCTTTGTCGTTTGCTTATAACCCGATTAGCCCGCTGGGCTAACCCGAAACCCGAATGTTTAGGTTTAGGGTTGTAAATTTCTAACCCGATAAAATTCTAACCCGATTAGCCCACACCCGATTAACCCGTAACCTGAGTAGGACTGACCCGAAATCCAATGGACTGACCGGATTGGCATCCCTAATGAAATTTAAGCATTTAATTCGATTATTTTCCCTTAATTTTGCTTTGCTTGGTGTTTTTCTTTTCTTTATATAAAAAAAGTGAAGTGGGCTAAATCTCCATATAATTTGTCCCCATTATAAGATTAGTTGCTAGGAAATAATTGCATGGGCTTCTCAATTAACGAATAAAATGAAATTACGAACAATAACTTGTAATTAATATTCTTCCATGAGCATTTTTTTTATTTGGCGTGAGAACCATGAAATTTGATCACTAAATCTCTTTATTAGAAGATAAGAGGCTATACCACTATTTGCTCAGAGGACTTTTATGAACAATTAAGATCTGTAAATCAAATGATGGTTTCCTTTGGACTTATTGTATTAAATGCGCTTCCATAAAATTAGGGATAACATGCATCGGTAAAATATAATACAAAATAAAATATTACTATTAGACAGAAATTAAGTGGTGTTCTAATCTAGAAAAAACGTGCTGGGGTGTACTAGCAAGCGTAGTATTTGACCACATCACCGGCCCGAAAAGATTAGCAAAATGATTCGCTGAAAACCAACTTAATTATAATGAGAATAGAGCTATATAAACACAATGTGGTTCGCCATAAAAAGATATTTTTGTAAATTTTAAAAAAATAATAATAAATTAATAATCTTATTTAATGCTTATCTTTTTTCATTATTATCCAAATCTACTTTGTTTTAATAGATTTTCAATTAAAGGTATAATATTCATAAGAATAATTATATTTTTAGGTGAAATAAATATTTTGCTAAATAACTAATAAAGTAAATAAATAGATAATTATCCAATTAGATTGTTTGAATGTAAGCCCATTCACAGATTAAATCATTTAAACCAAACATATAATTAAGTTGAAGAGTCAGTTTCCTATGCACTCCACCACATTATGCGGGCTCAGGATACCATACATTTAATTACCGTAATTAATACATAATTAAGTCAATTAGTATATGATCACCCTAGCTAGTTAATACCATAATAATTGTATAATTGCAAATTTTATTTTAAATTAAATTATTTTATCAATTATGCTTTAATTATTATTTAAGCCAAACATCTCCATTATAAGTAACTCATCAGTTGTCTATTATTTTCTTCTCACTTTCGTTTCCCCAAATCTTAAAGACAAATCCTCAATTCCTTCAACCATGGAAAGCTCCAACACTAGTTCATATGTAGAGGATCTACCAAAAGCAAATTTCTTAGATAAGTTGGAACTCCGCAAATGGGAAGGCTACTGGCTCAGCCCCCCAGTCGTGAAGGCCGCCATCGCCTTCCAAACGACCTTCTCCGCTCGGGACGACGACGTTTTCCTCGCATCGTTCGTGAAAACAGGCACCACGTGGCTGAAAGCCCTCTTATTCTGCATAACGCAAAGGCACCAAACCCTAGATCTCCTAACCCTAGAAAGCCCACATTCTCTCGTCCCCACCGTCGAAGACCCCGCCTCCGGTCATTCCAAAAACGTGCGGCGGTATGACGTCCACGACGCCGCCGCTGCTCGCCTCCTCCACACGCATATGCCGCACGCGCTGCTGCCGGAATCCGTCAGGAATTCGCCGTGCAAGATCGTCTACGTCGGTCGGAACCCTAAGGACACCTTGATTTCGAGCTGGCACTATTACAACTCCTTTCTGAGGAGAGATGAAGAGCCGTTTCCGTTAGAAAAGTTCGTCGATTTCTTCTGTTCGGGTATTCATCCATTCGGGCATTTCGTCGAGCACGTGGCGGGTTATTGGGGGGAGAGCAGGAAAAGGCCTCAGAAAATACTGTTTCTCAAATATGAAGACCTCAAAGCTGACCCCAAATCGCAGGTTTTGAAGATTGCTGAATTTCTGGAGAGGCCGTTTGGAGATTATGAAGGAGAAGTTGATGAAATCGTGCGCAGTTGCAGTTTCGAGAGGCTCAAGAATTTGGAGGTGAATAAGAGTGGATCCCATTTTGCCCATACCCCAAATAGTTCATTTTTTAGGAAAGGTGAAGTTGGGGATTGGAATAATTATTTGACGCCTCAAATGGGAGTGAAGATTGACCAAACAATTGTCCTCAAGCTTGAGGCACTTGGTCTTAATTTCTAAGAAATTTACGGTTCCTAGTTTCTGTGCAAACTTGGTACACCTAGATTCCGATGAAATAGCATGCAAATGCAAATTTCTACTTACTATTTGTCACTTGCAAAACTAGCAATTAATTATTTGCTTCTAATGCTAAATGTTTTTACTATTCAAATCATGATCGTTAATGTGTGAGAGGAAATAAAATTTCATTACCAAAGAATATTAGAGCCTGCAATATCTACAAGTCATATAGGAAAATCAGGTTTCAAATTATTACCCTAGAACTATCACAAGCGAAATTTCGGTTAAAATAAATATTGATTTCAACTAAAATATATTAAAATAGAATATAAAATAAATGAATTGAATATTCAACAGAAATTCGAATCTTACTCAAACACTAACATTTCGGCATTTGTTCTCCAATAACAGAGCAAGGAAACGAGAAATTAAAAAAAGACGAGAAAATTTGACTTCCGCAACACGTAAAATTTGTTCCAAAACGTAAGTTAAAAAAAAAGGTCCTAAATTTTATATCTCCAAATCTGGCTATTTGGGGTGGCCATGACATTTTCCGACAACCCTAAAGTAAAATTAGTTATCTTGGGGGTCAACCGCCTACTCACGCCTCTTTTAATCCGCCACTGGTAATCAATATACTCCATTCGTCGAATTATATAGGTTTGTTTTCCTTTTTCGGATGTTTCATATATATAGGCTTATTTTAATAAAAAAAAAAGTAGTGCTTTTTAACACATGTACTAATATATTCATATTTAATTTTTTGATTAAGTCTTTAACATTACTTTATCATCAAAATAAATATTGACATATTATAAAGTTCATTGTATAATTTTCTTTGTCAATATCAACCAATATTGGAGGGAGTATTTAAATATTATTCTTTCTTCTTCTTTTTCAGAATTGCTAAGTAGTTTCTTTTAATTTTCTCGAGCTTATAAAATATTGTATATATAGCTGCAGAAGATGGTTCTTTTATTTTCGAAAATGTTGGATAAGCGAACTTTTAATTTCTGGACGTGCTTAGTTCCTAAAAGTTAATTATGTTATTATCCTTGAAGGATGCCAAATGGTACAAGCTCTCATCTATAACAAAGAGGTCAACGTTCATGCCCCCAATTGAGAAGGCCGTGGTCGCCCTCCAGAGCAACTTCGAGGCACAAAACGTCGACGTTTCGCCGCATCGTACGAAACACAGAAGCATACGAGGTGGTATGGGTCGACCACTATTGCATACATCACTCAGCCGTTTGGGAATGGAGGAGAAGTTGATGAGATAGTGCGGAGGTGCACTTTCGAGAGGCTCAACAATTTGGAGGTGAATAAGAGCGGAACCCAAACAGTTGGAAAGTTGGGGATTGGAATAACTATATTGACCAAACAATATGCCTCAACTTGAGCCCTTGGTCTCGATTTCTAATACCGACTTTGTTATTCGTGTAGATTTGAAGCCACTACCTGGCAGTACGAATTATAGATTTCAATTACTAATCACTGGCACATCCAAGTTTTGTTATTGTTATTACATTTAAATTGTATTTTGTACTTTTTCTTCTCTCTTTTTTCAAGATACAAATATGTAATTTCTTCTTAAAATCATATCTTCATCCTTGATTTAGGCTAAACCTTTTATCTTGGCCCAACTTGTGTAGAATGGTACTTTATCAGGACCAGGCCCAGATAAGGGGCTACTAAGCAATTATTGTGGGTTGCTTCGTCAAACAAAAAAAATAAAATTAATTGTACTTGTTTGCGAGTTCATTACCTTAAAATTAAATCATTATGAACCTCGTTTTCCTGTCATCTCTAAAATAATTAAAAGGGCAAATATCTTTGAATGAAAACGGTAAATAATTTGAGCCGTCTATGAACCTTGTGCAGTTTTTGGTCCTTTTAGCAAATCAAACTTTTAAATCGTTAATTTTTACTCTTTCTTTCTTAAAGAAGATGTGAAACCTTTGTTAATTTGTATAAAGAAGAGATTACTCAAACAAATATTACATCTCCATTAACTTAGTAACTACAAAATAAGTGTAGTTAAAATTTTGTCCTGTTGTGTAATATTCTCACAGTAAGTTTAATATATGCGTTCCAACCAAAATATATTAAACGTGCTTCCATAAGTCAGAGATAACATGCAGTGCATCGGTGAAATAGAAAATTAAATAAATAAATATCTGACAGAAATTCGAATCTTACTCAATTTCACAAAACACTACCTTGCATTTCGGCATTTCCTCTTCAATAACAAAGCAAAATTTGACTTACGTAACACCAATAAATGAAGTAATTGCGCTCGAATCAAGAAAATGCTGACCTGGAATTCATAACCACGCATGTGCTTTTCATGAACTAATTTATTCCAAAATGAACGTGAGAAAGTGACAAAAGCAATAATGCAGCATGGACCCCAAAAAGATTAACCAAATAATTAACCCAAAATTTAAAATTAATACCTCATTAGTAAACTCCTCAATTCACACAATTCAATCCAAGAAATCAATCAAAGTGATACGTCTCCACACTTTTTTTTCCCTCCACAAGAAAAAAAAGTACATCCCCATGACTTATTATTCCCAAAGAAAATGCAAGAATTCCCCTCTCGTCCTCTCTGTCATCTTCCTCTCTCTCTTCACCCTCGTTTTATTCACCAAAGACATAACTTATATAGCTCAAATCACCCTAAGATGGCCTGAGATTAACCTTCTTGGAGGAAGAGAAGAAAAGGTTCAAGAAACTGCAGTTTCAACAATCGAAACTACTCATCAAACCCTAGAAGAGGTAATCAAACCATCATTATCCAAACAAGAAAAGGAAGAAGAAGAAGAAGAAGAAAATGATGGTGATGATGGGATTGAATTGCCTCCAAAATCCTGTGATTTGTCTAAGGGAAAATGGGTTTTTGATAATATCACAAGGCCTTTATACAAAGAAGAGAAATGTGAGTTCTTGACAGCTCAAGTGACATGTATTAGAAATGGAAGAAAGAATTTGATGTATCAAAATTGGAGATGGCAGCCCAATGAATGTTCTTTGCCCAAGTAAGTTTACTAACTACCGTTGATTAAATTTCAATCAAGTCTAATATCCACCGGTCTACCGTCTATTTGCACGCTCAAATGCATACATAGTTCGTCCATATAGTGATCTTTACTTCTCTAAATATATATAAGTGTGATGTATTTTATCAAGTGTAGCATTTATCCGTACATTTCAAATTCATATAATTTCTCATAATTTGTCTAAATATATTATATTCGATTCTATGACTATGAAATTATGTGATTGGTAAAGTTAGTGAAATTGTGTTTGATGAAATTAGGTTTGACGCAAAAATAATATTGGAGAAACTAAGGGGGAAGAGACTTATGTTTGTGGGGGATTCGGTGAATCGGAATCAATGGGAGTCGATGGTTTGCTTACTCCACACCGGAATTGCCCCGGGCAGAGCAACTTGGAAGGTGGGGGCCCCACTCTCCGTTTTCTCTATTCAGGTTAGGACAACGGCGCCCTATCTACTCTCAAATTTTGTGGTTATATATATGCTACTTGTGTGTGTCGGTCAATATATTCGCGGATACTTGATGTGAATTTAGAAGTATTTTTATTTTGGTTCAGGAATTTGAAACATAATTTCTTTGTCATAATAGGATTTAATTAATTATTTTGTATTTTTTTTTATTAATTTTGAAATTTATAGTATTCTATATGAAGACTAAGATTATAATAAGATTTGAATTTTTAATTGAAAAAAAAATCTAATTTATTTCCTAGCTAATTAAACTAATCATCTTATAATTATGGAAATCATTTAACTATTATATTATTCAAGATTTAATAGTTCAACTAATATCAAAACAAACACAAAGAAGAAAATTGCTCAACTAATCAAACGCGAATATAATTTGTATGCTTATCAATGACAAACATATTGTCTGTATTCCTCAAAGCTCCATCCAACATTCGGTTGAGGTTGTGGCTCTACCACTTTGGTTCTTTTCCTTAATATATATACACATACACATATGTACGACGATTAAAAGAAAGAGTTTAAGCTATCAATTAATTGGTTGTTTAACACTATTGATGGTCATTCCTTAAAAATCATATAATGGAAATTATTATAGAAATTATAAAGATGTATTTAATTGGGAATTTATTATACTAAGAACTATATTAGCTTTTTCAAAAAAAATAATATGAAAACATCATAAAAGGGAAGTTACTATTTTGGTACGTTTGCAACCATTATTATATATTATATAAACGAGAGATAGATTTTTATTGAATAAACCATATTTGAGAAGTAAGACATAGAAATCGATTGTCAAACTTCTATGACAAACAAACCCTAAAGTAGGAGTTTAATATAATGCCCAACCATAGCTTATTTTGGGCCCGTGAAGCTTATTTTACAAGCTTTTGTGGGCCCACAATAGGATGGTTTACCGAGCATCTTAGGGCCCAAAGTTTAATATAAAACACTAAATTCTTTCGTAAAATAATAATAACGCTGGGGTTCAAAGTTTAATTTCGTAAGAGTCAAATTAAATATTGGTAATTATTAGAAACACATTGTATTAATAGTTTACAGAACAGGCGGACACAGTAAGGACGGAGAAGAAGCTTAAGCTCCTATAAAAAAAATCTTCTTTTTTCTATTTTAATGTTTATGAAAATTATTAAAAAATTCTTTAACTTTTACTAAGTCAATTTCTTGAAGATCGGAAGTTTGAGAATTTCTGCTCCCACTTATTATTATTATTATTTTTATTCGTCACTGATACAGTGGAAACACATTTACAGTATTGGTATAGTCTAATGATATAGTCTAATGAAATGATAAAGAAACATGAGTTTGTCGTCAGAAATCATAAATACAAAATTACCGTATTTCCCTTGTCAATAAATACATCGCATGTGCATCATTTATTGTTTCATGGAATTACATAAATGCTCATGCCCAATTTGCCCATTTGGGATACTCATGAAATTATTAACAATCTTCAGTCGAATAATATATGACTATCCACAATCCAGCCCAACCAAATTCAAGTCTATTATTCATGTATTATGTTAGTATTTCAAATTTAAGTCATAATACTAAAAACTTAGCTATAAAATTTCAGCCACTAACTTTATTTTTTTAATTCATTAATTTTTTTAAATCCCCGATAGTGATATTTGTAAATTGAAAATGCACAATTAAAAATTAGAAAATTACTTAATTAAATTTTCTAAATTTATATAATTTATATATCAATAATTACATAATTTAAATATTAAAAATTAGTTAATTTAAATTTCTAATATTAAATAATTAAGTTAAAAAATTATATTAATCCTAATTTGCCCCCACATAATTACATAATTTAAATATTAAAAATTACTTAATTTAAATTTCTAATATTAAATAATTAAAGTTAAAAATTATATTTGCCCCCACCTGACACCTCACCTCCCCAATGGTAAAAATCCCCCCTCCCCCAACGGTTGAAATTGAAAAGGAAAAGAACATAAAATTTTAATATAAATTCGAATATTTTGAATTTAAAACAAATAAATAAATTTGAAATTTTTGCAGTCATAGTGCCCACCTACAACGTAGCCACTCCGTCCACCTGCCCCGCCCCTCGCCCCACCCTCCCATCAACGCAGCCACATTGTCGACGCCCCGCCGCACGCCGCAATAGCGGTTGCATTGTGAATGCTCTGAAACAATTTAACTGGATCTTTCAAAATAAATTAAATGCAAAAAAATTCATACCTTGGTAATTTTTCTTATTTGTAGGATTATAATGCGACAGTCGAATTTTACTGGGCTCCATTTCTAGTAGAATCAAATTCAGATGATCCAAGAAACCACAGCATTTCCCAAAGAATTATAATGCCTGAATCAATTTCCAAACATGGAATCCATTGGAAGGCTGCAGATTTTCTTGTTTTCAACACGTACATATGGTGGATGAACAATCATACCATCAAAGTCTTGTAAGTCCACACGCACAAACACACACACACACACATATACTTGTTTCTGTATCTATCTATCTGTCGAGGAACATGAAGCTATAAAGACCTTTCGTAAGCACCTATTGGGTTCGTTTATCTATATACTTAAATGGCTGATCCGGGTTTTGATGAAACAGACGAGGATCGTTGGGTCAAGAATCAGTAGAATATGATGAGGTAGAACGGTCTACAGCATATGAAAGAGTTATGACAACATGGGCTGACTGGCTAATGCACAACGTTAATCATACTCTCACTGCATCCTACTTCATCACCATGTCTCCAGTTCATTGGCAGTAAACTACTTATCATTACCCTAAGAAAATAATAATAATTTTCCACTTTCATTTCTTACACAATCTACGAAACTATCATGCTAGGAGCTCAAGCTGGAACAACCCTGATGGGGCAGTCTGTGCTCGTGAGACGACACCAATCATGAACACAACAATCGAACTAGACATGGGGACAGACAAGCGGCTACTTGACGTTGTAAGAAACACAATCAAGAAGAAGGGAATCCCAGTGGATCTGATCGATATCACGACACTATCAGAGTACAGAAAGGATGCTCATACCTCAGTATACACCCTTCGACAAGGTAGACTTTTGACACCAGAACAGAAGGCTGATCCTGCTGCATTTGCTGATTGTCTGCATTGGTGTCTCCCTGGAGTTCCTGATACGTGGAACGAGTTGCTCTACACACACATAATTTCCAGATCATGAGACCAAAGCTTCTGATTTATTACGGAAATCACACAAGAGTAGTATAAATCTTCCTTCACCTCACCTGATGATGCATCTTTGTATTGTACTGAGTCAAAAACAAGAATACATTATTTCAGCAAAGGAATATGGCAAAAACCATAACTCTATTTTCATAGAAAATAAACCGGTAACGATAGGCCATAATAACATGATGACCAGATTGCATATGAAGAAGCAACATTTTTCATAACTCGACCATCGATGAAAAGAATTTCATCGTCAGTTTCTTCATCTGCATTACAAAAGAATGGAGCATACTTGACCTCAGCCCACATTTTTGTGGTTACACTGACAACTAGGACTTTGATTAAGAAACTAAAACAAAGACAATGAAGCAGACAAACACCATTAACAGGACCAGCAGCAGAGAAACAAAGCTTAGCCGCATACAGAAAAAGCCCGCCCGACCATCCCCTGAGTCCATGTCGCTGTTTCTTTTAACTGATCATCACCAGACTGAAGACACTCGCCTAGTAATTCTGTGCAGAAAGCCATCTTTGATCATCATCTTTAGGTTTGAACCAAGTGCATCAGCCAGGTCACCAAGAACGGCCACTGCTGCCTTAGTAACAGTCTCGTCTCTGTAGCAGAGAACAAACACATCAGATTATAGAATATAGTTGAAAAAACCTATATGTTATACATAATTTTTAATAAACTATTAATATTGTCATATATACATATACATATATATATATACATATATATATATATATAATATAAGTTCCAAAAAAAATATTGTCAGGAGCTTGGATTGACTGTAGGGAATAGTTGGGATTCTGGATATCATTGCTCTTTAAATTCTGATAAAATAACACAGATGTTAGAGTCACCTGTTTACGAAAGGATAAGATTGGTTTATTTTAAAAAGTTTAAATATGTAATCAAGATAGGTATAATTCACATATCAGAATAAACCGCACAAAATATATAGTGGATATTTTAATGATTTGTTTAGGGAGAGATATGAAAGTTGGAATGTTAGTAGTTGGGCCTAATAATTGCATTTGGCGGGCCCTCTCTGGGCCAATCAATTGTGTTTGTTTATTTTGGAAGCACCTAAAAGATTTTAACGAATATTTTTCTATTGTTTAATTTTAGAATTATATTTCATGTAGACAATAGTTCCTATTTCCTTTAATTATGGTGTTGGTTTGCTTATTCTGATAATTAAATTAAGAGCAATGATAAATTAACATAATATATATTACATAGTTAGATAATTTTGTCAATTTTCATAATTTTTGAAAATCAAGGAATTTATCCATTTTAATTGAATTTACATCTTACAAATTTACCCATCCATGTTAGTTAAGGAAAGGATGATAAATTGATAATATTTTCAACTCTAATTTCAAGAACAAAAATGCTTATTATTTCCTTAATATAAATGATTTTAATTCGTTGAAAACATGATTTTATTTCCATAAATTATAATAACTAATTAATGTTTTTTTTGAAATTTTTTATGGAAACAAGTTAATGGGGAACAAATTAACTTATGATTGAATGATGATGCATTATAAGTATGTTGTACTGGAACTGAAATATAAAGAAATGGAATGCTATTTATATGATAGAATACTTATCATTTTAAAATATTTTAGAACATCCTTTAATATCAGTCATTCATAGGGTGATGTAAAAAAATTGGTGGGAAATTACGAGGACTTAATTTAATTAATAAATAAATCCAATATGTATTATAGTATATTAAATATTACTATATCTATTTCAACAAATGTAGCATTCGCAAACTATAAAATAAAATCACGAAAATATTTGATATTACATCCAAAAATAATGCTAAGATTGTATGGTTGACCAATCTAAGTGATATTAGTCAACGGGGTTTATATAATCTTATGTTTCCCTTTCTATCGAGTAATCACAGTGATATATATTATCACCTTTTGTCTTCAAAAGTATTTATTTATAATCTGAGTTTTTGTAACATAGCTGTGTTAGTCCAAAAAAGTGGCGTCTTCGCTATTATTTCCTGCATCTTATGACCCTGTTCAAATTCAAATTTGGCTGACTACATTTTTAATTTCTTTTTTTGTTTTTACTATTTTTGGTTGACTTGGCTTTAAATCTGAAACAATGGTTGAATTTCGTGATTAGTTGGTGGTTGCTTCTTAAGTTTATGCTATGCCTATTTAAAAATTATTATTATTATTATTATTTATTTTGTAAGGCTTTCCAAACTCGTGTGAAATATACTTTAGTCGGGCAGGAACAGGGGGAAAAATCAACACTACAACATAGTACAAAAGTATAATTAGTTAATTTGACGTGCATCAAGTTATCGCAAAAACGTCTTGCAAATAAAGGTAAGAAAAAATGAAAAAAAATCTAATTCTTTGGTTCAATTCCCACCAAAGTAGAGAGACTATTGATGCCTCCACTTCGAATTTGTAATATAAATATAATTCACCGGCAAAATTCCGGATCTACAAAAAAAGTTACAAAAACGGGAAAAAAAAAATTTTACTTCTAAAAATGGGTAAGACGCATTTGGGAAATGCGTCTTCACAGAAGACGCATTTCCCAAATGTGAAGAAAATGCGTCTTCACTTAAGTAAAGTGAAGACGCATTTCCCAAATGCGTCTCTGCTCCACCCGGCCGGGTGACTTCCTCTGTCTTCCCAGAATGCTCCACCCGGCCGGGTGGAAGTGATGCGCAATTTCACCCGGCCGGGTGGAGGTGATGTGCCATTTCACCCGGCCGAGTGGAAGTCCCTGTTCGAAACAGAAGCTTTTGAGTGAGATTTTGTGCGGGCAACGTTTAACGGGGGGGGCCCGAATTTTGGATACTGTTTTCAGGAAAAAAAAAAGTCGATTGTGAACTTCGACGTCGTGACTGTCAATTCACTCTGTTAGTTTTTGGAGTTTACCAAACGGTTCTTTTCTTTGGCGTGGGGGTGGGGGTGGGGGAAATTTTAACCGAAAATTGAGATGGAACAATCATTAGACTGATGAAATTTGCATAGTTCCTGAAAAGAGAAAATCTGCTTTTTGACTAAATGAGTACAGAGCTATGGTTTTTACTATTGTTGAGAATTTAGTTGGGATTTTGATTTGGCGGTCAAGCTTCTAGCTTTTCTGAATGTTGTTTCGGTTTATCTTATGTTCTGCTCGAAACGATCTATGAACAGATTATAGCCATTCATATCATGCAAGGATTAATGTGCTACAGTTTGTGACATTTGCTCGTGCATCGGAGCGAAAGAAACGTTAATGTGATTCAGAAATCTGCTTTGTAAATGTAGCTGCAAATAAACTTGAGATTTTTTGTGGATCCTTGGATGTGCTGTTGGAGACAGTCTTTTTGTAGTTATAGAGTTCTTCTGCTTGGGGGAGGGACGATATTGTAGAAAAACTACTTTAATGTGAAAATAGAATCTTAGGTTTATTTTAGCCACAAAGGAATGCGGAATGCATTCATTTGGATCAGATAATGGAGAAAATATCAGGGTGTACTCGTTACATTGTATTTCTATCAATTTTTGTATTCCCCTTATATATTTCCAGTTTCTCGTTGTTTCTGTTTTCTCTTTCATTACCATTAAATTTGGATAAGATCGAGGTCACTGACCTGGAGGAGTTTTAAGTCTATTTGGTGGGACTTGAACTCATCATATCTTCATATTGCAGGTTTCCAGAAGAGGAAGAAACTTACAATGATGGTGATACCCAGCATCTTTATACCTGAGGATTGGTCCTTCACTTTCTATGAGGGGCTCAATAGGCACCCGGACTCCATTTTTAAGGACAGGACAGTAGCTGAACTTGGTTGTGGAAATGGATGGATATCCATTGCAATTGCAGAGAAGTGGTTGCCGTCGAAGGTTCATGATCCCTTTATCTTACATATTAAATGTTTTATCTTGTTGTTTAATGAAGTCTGTCTTGTTATGCTTATATTTTATTGGGACTTGGAAATCAGGGCAATGAGGTCTCTTAATGTGTTTCAATACTATTTTCAGGTATATGGGCTTGATATCAATCCAAGAGCGGTGAAGATATCCTGGATAAACCTATACTTGAATGCTCTGGATGGCAGT
Source organism: Monilaria moniliformis (assembly GCA_034509125.1). Taxonomy (NCBI): domain Eukaryota; kingdom Viridiplantae; phylum Streptophyta; class Magnoliopsida; order Caryophyllales; family Aizoaceae; genus Monilaria; species Monilaria moniliformis. The sequence goes on along the minus strand of JAYDZE010174557.1, from coordinate 1,613 downwards.
GGCCAGCCAATTTATGATGTGGAGAATAAAACTTTACTCGACAGGGTTGAGTTTTATGAATCTGATTTGCTATCTTACTGCAGAAATAATAACATAGAACTTGAGAGAATTGTTGGATGCATACCACAGGTATCTTTATTAATTATAAAATGGCTGTGTAAATTGTGTGCATGATCATGCTTTTCATGCACATAAAATACAGCACAGTTATTTCCAAATAGTGGGATTCTTTTGAAGTGATATGGAGACTCTTTCAAATGTTCTTATCTTCCTCTTTGTGCTTTTGTCTTTTCAGATTCTGAACCCTAATCCAGATGCAATGTCCAAAATGATAACGGAGAATGCTAGTGAAGAATTCTTACATTCTTTAAGCAACTACTGCGCTCTTCAGGTTACTTGCTATATAATCTGTCTATGCTGTAGTCTAATAGATGGGTTCTAATGTTTCAAGCAAAAGTAAATATAGTAAACTCAGGCTTCCAGTTTAAGTCTTTGCACATATGAAAATGATTTTGCAAGAAACCACCGGCTAATTTATATTGCCTTTATGACTTAGACCTTATCTTGTTATCACTCACCCCAATCTGCTGTCAAGTTTTTATTTCTTCTCTATATTATTTGTTGATTACTCTTCATACCTGTTACCTTTATAAGTTAAATAGACTGCTAGTTGATCAGGTCCTGTACTTATTGCTAATTGTATTCATGCAGTATATGAGATGGAGTGAAGTAACTGAATGCATGAAAATTTATGTCTTCCTTTCGTTTAGTGCAAGAAATTCCATTTCTGTGCAGACTATCAGCTTTTCTAGTTTGCTTCCGCAACATTTGTGGTCACACACTCTTCAATGTACTATTACAGAGTTAGAGTTTGTTAGGTCTTTCTTTAACTAGAGTGTTCCATGGCAAAGCTTATTCCACTAATAATCTGCTACAACATCATGCCTTCCGGTTCTTTGCAGATTACGTTGTCACATTGTGTCTGTGATGTTTGTGATTTTTCTATCAGATAGAATTTTTATGCCTTGTCCATGGACTATTTCAGTTCATCCTCCTTGCAATTATTAGACAGAAAAAAAACTGTTCGTCAAGTGCTGAATTACTTTGATACCTACTTGCTCTTTGTCTATTTAAAACACAAAAAGAGCTGTCTTCACTTGTTTCTTGAGCTAGTATTTGCTCTTTTCAGGGCTTTGTGGAGGACCAATTTGGTTTAGGTCTCATTGCAAGGGCTGTTGAGGAAGGGATATCTGTAATAAAACCTCTGGGTATTATGATCTTTAATATGGGAGGTCGCCCTGGCCAAGCTGTGTGCAAACGTTTGTTCGAACGCCGTGGTCTTCAAGTTGATAAGCTTTGGCAGACTAAAGTTCTTCAGGTTCTACCCTAACTTTCCAAACATTTTAAATCCATGCAAGAACACAAGTTTTAGAAATCTTTCTATTGCAGGCTGCTGATACAGATATTTCAGCGTTGGTTGAAATCGAAAAGAATAGTCCGCACCGTTTTGAGTTCTTTATGGGACTTTCTGGAGATCAACCAATTTGTGCACGAACAGCATGGGCATATGCAAAAGCTGGTGGCCGTATTTCTCATGCTTTATCAGTATATAG
>JAYDZE010174446.1:0-21714 GCA_034509125.1 Monilaria moniliformis | reverse complement strand
CCATCAATCTCTACGGTTTTTTTAACACATAGACTACGGGTTAAAACCGTAGTCTATGAGCGTATTTCTTGTAGTGTATTCAAGTACCGTAAAAGGACCAAGGAGTGTATCCTAGTTACGGGATAGTCGAGTAGTGCAAATATGTTACCGACTTAGTTTTAAACTTGTCGAAGTTCGAATAGATCAACCCCTGATTATGTATTCACCTAAGAAAGAAGAGCTATGTTTGTTTGGAAAGATGTGAAGCAGAAATGCATCACAAGCTTAACTATGAAAGTTGATAGCTTAAGGACATCCTAAAAGTGGAAAAAACATGATTTAGAATACGTTTGTCAAGTAGAGTATTAATGTGGTAATAACTCGACATTGATATTTCTATAAATCATGGGTCTAAAAGCTAGTAAACACATAAAGATGTAGATCATAAAAGTGAGAAATAGTGAGAAAGAAAAGGGAACAAGGGGAACATAAGAGATGCATTAGAGCACTACCAGACAAATATTTCCACTAGGAGCCTGTAAAGGTAAGACGTTGACTCGTCATGTGGAAAGAATGGTGGTGGTAATTAGTATCTACTGGTGCTGGGATTGTTATTATATTAAATCGTATCTTGGGAGGACCCGAGTTGATAATATCCCCAAAAGGTGTTCGAAAGAGGAATTTATTATACAAATCTGTGTAGTTGAAATTTATTCCAGTTTAATAAATATTTTTTTTAATTAGAACACTCTTGGAGAAACAAAATAATTAATTAAATCTAGCAGTAACTTTGAATTAATTAATTGATATAGGATATCTTATACACGAGAAAAAATAAATTAAAAAAAATGTTATATTCGTAATATGGACCAGGACAGACAATACAATATTAATTATGTAGTGGAATCAATTAATATTAATGGACTTAATTTAAATTATGCTCAACTTAAAAAAATAAGCCCATTAGGAGGCACAATCCTAATCTTCATTGGAATCCCCAACCTATCTCACTACCCTCATAAATAAGGGTGTGGAAGACAAAATCTCATAGCCTACACACAAGGGAAAATCGTCCCCCTCTCTATACACTAATTAAAGTATTTTTTGTTCTCCACCCCAATTATTAAGCTTGGAGGATTATTGCACACACTATATTCGAGTTGTAAGAAGAAATATGCTAGAAGAGTTTAAGGTAGATTTGCTATGAAGGAGTGGTGGGAGTTGTAAGCCATCTACTACAATTAACCAGCAAGAAAATCCTGCCAAATAAGGTAAATATCTGAATTCTAGGAGCATGCCCATAGATCTGTATTTATTTTTTGCTGCCAGTCTAAATGTGTTCTAATAGATTATATTAGAACTGTGCATTAATTCTAAATATCATCCTATGAGATACTTGATAGTAAGGGGTTACTTCAATTGTCTTTCCAACATTCTCCTCATGCCATAAATTATTTGATTAAATAAGCAAAATTTTATTTTTCTACTATAACTTTTTTTTTTGTATCAAATAATTAGTATATGTAACCAAATATAATATTGATACCTTACGCAATAAGAGACATCCCAGTCAAACATATCATACCTGTGACAACCCCATTTTTCTAGGCACTGACACGTGTTTTGGACCTTATTTATTCAAATATTACTTATAATTGATACTGTGAGGAAGTAATTAACTTAAACAGACTAATCAATTGCTAAAAAAGAAACACGGTACGATATGAAATATGAAGACTCCGGTCATCTTGCATGTGGAAAAACAAAAAAGAGTTGAGCTACATGGAAAACTCAATTGCTCAGTTTGGACACATGAAAAAACTAAACATTCAAATTACCATGTAGAGCATCAGAACAATATACACTAAATTGTTTAGGAAAATTTGGGATTTCACCCGGTCAATATGACTTGAGTTTCAAGATGGGTCAACACGACTACTATTCGATTAAGGTCAATTATTCAAAAGAGGTTATCGTCACATGCTCCCGATTATTCCAGTGTCATGATTTTTTTTAATAAACGTGGCTAAGTACTAATGCAGTTAGTGAGGTCAATGCCATTTTTTCAAATATTTTGTTTCAAAGATTTTTCTAACGAATTGCATGCATACTAACCCAACAACGGATCAGTCCAAATACCAGCCCCTAAAACTGATTAAAAATGCTTGAGTTCTGATGAAAATGTGCACAAGAAGGTGCAAGATTAGTGCAAAAGGCTGTAGGGATCGGCGTGCGGCAAGGGCAGTTTGGCCGTGGAAATCGAAGCTACAGAAGATGACACCATCAAGTAGCCCAGAAGAGGCGAGCGCAAGATGCACGCGGGAGACCACGCGCACACTCGAGGAGTTAGCCTCAGTACATGAAGACTAGTGGGGTGCGAAGCAGCCGTATCTAGCTCCACCCACCTGGCTCTATAAAAGGCGAATGATGTGCAGTGAAGAAGATGTTCGGAAGGGTTAGAAAAATTAGCTAAGTAGTCAGCCGTTTTCTCAAGTCCAATTGTTCCGCCTCCCAACTTCAGTTTTACCCAAGCCACAAGATCCGACCACATCCACGCCATAGCCATAGTCTTCTAGCTAGAGTTTATTTGTTGGATCATTGTTTATTTTGTTGTTTGAGTGGAATCCGAACAATTTTAAGTTGTATTTTCCATTTTATTTGAAGTTTATGTTTTAAGTTGTGTTGAATTCTTGTCTCAAGTTTCTTTTGGAAGTTACAAGGTTTTCGTACTTTTGCAAGGACTGCCGAGTTTCTTTAACTTCGCACTTGAAATTATGTTTTCTTTGAGCTTTTGTTTGTGTTCAAGCATGTCCATAGTTAGATTAGTTAAGATCTTTATCATTTCGGTTCAATCAAGCATGTCCAGCGTAAGAAATAAGTAGGTAGGACATTCTAGTAGGCCAAGTTGAAGGCGTTAGATTTTATATTTCCGTCGTTGTTTTAGTTTAAGGCAGTCCCATCCGAGTACTTCCGGGCGAATTTCAATCCCCCGACTCTGCAAATAGGATTTGGGAGAGTGGAAGGGACGACCTGCCGTGGTCCCATTCGTTTTCAGTGTCTACAAATTATTAAAGTAGGATCAGGTAGGCCAAAACCGTCAGTTATCCGAAATGGATAAAAGTGGAATAGTTCAGAAAGTTAGCTTTATTGTCAATACCCAGTTTGGAAAATGCCTTGACCCTGCCTGCTTTACAGTCAACCTTTAACCGCCCCCCACTTAGGACTTGCAGCAACTTCAGTACTTATCCTTTTAATCACTAAGTTAATTAGGTAGCAGTAGTTTAGTTTAGAGTAACACTCTATGATCCACTTAGTTAAGTTTGTTCAATGTCCATAATTTATTTTAAGTTCTTACATTCAGTTTGACACGCACTTCAACTGCCTAGTTTGCACCCGTACTACTAGTTAAGTAATAGTGGTTAGCTGTCAACTCTCTTTTATTCCCTGTCTAGTATAACAAACCTCTCACTCAAATTCCAAAGTTAGTTCCCCATATCCAACCCCAAGGCGTGGCGGCATCGCCATCATCACCATATAGACAAACTCAACTAGGGCTAATAATATATTTCCTCGTGGGATCGACACCCATTTCTTACCATATCTTAATCTAATAGTACTTGGGAGTGGGGAACAAACAAATACCTTTGATCGGGGCAACATGTTCCTCAGCGACAGCACGTACTGCATGTTTGCATCAAATGGCGCTTTTGCGGGGAGATGGCATTTATTCTTAGTTGAGATGTGTTTATGTAAATACATGTTCTAACTCTTTTCCTTTTACTTTTTTTCATTTATTTCTCAGTTATGAGCCATTCCTCACGACCAGACTTGCTGTTCGATCTTGAGATCGATAAAACCGAGAAGAGGCTTAAAATGCTAAAGGACTCATATCAAGGCAGGGAGGGGCTGTACGCTGCCCTATCTGAAGGGTCGGAATCTGAGGAAGAATGACTTGCAATAACTCCAACAAAGTGTTGAGAGTCCACGAGAGGATGGCGGATCAAGATGAAGACCCTCGCTTGGAGGACCTCGTTTGCCATGTTACTGATGACCCTCAAACCCCCATCAAACTGCCCAATGGAACCCCACCAATAGAAATCAAGCTGGCACTCCTGAACGTGCTGCCCAATTTTTACGGAAAGAAAAATGAGGACCCATACAACTTCTTGAGTGAGTTCATCAAGATGTGTCGAATCTTGAAAAGACCCAGTGGAGTCATTGAGGAGCAGTTTAGACTGGCGGTGTTACCACTCACATTGTCGGGAGAGGCGAATGCCTGGTCCATAGCCTACGGCCAGACTCGATCGAAACTTGGCCAGAAATGAAAAGGATGTACCTGGAGTATTTATCCCTACCACAAAAACTAACGCCCTGAAGAAGGAGATTATGATAGTCCAACAAGGATTCGACGAGCCCCTGAACACATACTGGGCACGATTCAAAAGGTTGGTGGACAGTTGTCCAAACCATAAGGTTTCGGAGGGAGATCTACTTCAGTCTTTCTACCAAAGGATGACCGTGGAATCAAAGAACTTAGTGAACTCATCCAATGGAGGAGGATTCTCCACAAGGCAAGTTAGTGAAGCAAGGAAGGTGATCCAGACGTTGGTGGGCACCACCAGAGAATATGAGGAGCCAAACGTCCGAATTTTACGTAGGGCAGCTCATGCCAGTGCCATCACAGACGAGTTGGAGGAGAAAATTGAAGCCAAAATCCACAAGTTGGAAAAGATGCTGAGCACAGTGCTAGACAAGGTTGTATAAGGACCAGTGCCCGAAGAAGTATGTGGAGCCTGTGGAAAACCGGGCCACATTTTGACTTACTGCAGAATGGAAGAGATGGAGCATACTGCCCAACTCAGTGCCATAGGGAATTGACAGAATCAGGGACAAAGGCGCAATCCTTTTGCCCCGATATACAATCCTTGCTGGATGGACCACCCAAATTTCAAATTGGCGGAGCCTAATCAACCGGTACTTCAAAACCAACACCAGCAACTCCCCAACCATCCACCTCAAGCCTAAAACAATCAAAACCAACACAATCAGCAACCCTACCGCCCACCACACCAAAGAAATTTCCAGCCCCATCATAACCACCCACCACCAGGGCAGCCTAGGCCACCCAGGAATTTGGAAGACATGATGGCAGAACTTATACACACACAATAATTTGTGCAAAATAATTTGCGATCCAACAACGATGTGGTGCATAAGGTTCAAGATGCCCAGCGGGAGCAGAAGGCTAGCCTAGACTCTTTGACGTGGTAAATGACTCAATTGGCGGTAGCCATGAACTAACTTAGAGGAAATGAAGGGAGGATTCCCGCCCAAGTTCAACAGCTAAACAGAATAAATGTGAATAGATCACTCTTAAGTCAGGAACGAAGCTGGATCCCCCTAAGGAGAAAGAACTCCCTGAAAAAAATAAGGAAGTTAAAGGAACCACCACCCAACAGCTCCAGTGTACCGGTGTTAGAGGAAGAAAAAAACACAGACAAGCAGGCCAGTTTAAAGCCGCATACAACACCCCCTTACCCAGATAAATTGGGCTAAAAGAAGCACAAGGAAGACCTTGTTGACTTCATGTCAATTTTCAGCAAGCTTGAAATAAATCCATCCTTACTCCAAGCCTTAAGGATTCCCCATTTTGGGAAATTCGTTAAAGACTTCATAGCAGGGAAATCCAGGGGAGAAGGAAAGATAGTGATTAGGGAGAATGTCCTGACAATTATCCAGAAGAAATCCCCAAGCAAAACTGCTGACCCAGGTACATTTTCCTTGCCCATATGGATAGGGAATATTTTAATTGAAAATGCCATGTGTGATCTGGGTGCTTCCATAAATGTTATGCCGTTGTCTGTGTACAATAACTCAACTGGAGTGGAGCTAATAAAGATTAGGGTTGTTATTCAATTAGCCGATAGGACATGCATCTGCCTAGAGGGAATTTTTATATCTTACAGATTTTTATGTGATAAAAATGAATGAGTCGTCAGCTAATGATTCTAGTGGAATCTTATTAGGAAGACCTTTTCATAGAACGACAAAGAGTATCATTAATGTTTATGATGGTACAATCTGCTTGGATTATCAGGAGACAAATACACATTCAGTATTGATAAAGCTATGAAAAAACCCTTGGACATTGAAAATGCCCAGTTTGTAGATGTGATTGACCCCATATTCCAAGGATACCTTGAGACTGAACTTTTGCAGGTGAAAACTGAAGAATATGGAAGGCTTTCGACCAACGTAAGGCTAGGAGGAATGAGCGAACTGCTGCAATCACAAGGGTTAACCGATGAGGAAATTGAGGCTGAAATCCTTGAACTGTATACCGTGGAGCAGCCAGAACTCAGTGACGGGTTCAAAATGCCCAGTTTGTCACCCCACGGAACAACCGTGCTGGAGGAAAATAAACCCGAGTCTGCGGAGTTGAAAGCCTCACCCCAAGATTGAAATATGTCTACCTGGGAGAGAATGAATCACTACTCGTAATCAAGTGGCAAGTTGGAGCGGGAGCAAGAAGCCCAACTGATCCGAGTGTTAAGCAACCACAAGAAGGCTATCGGGTGGAAACTGGCCGACTTGATGGGGATCTGCCCCAACATTTGCATGCGCTATATTCACGTGAAGGATGAGGCCAAGACAACCCGAGAGCCACAAAGAAAATTGAATCCAAACATACGAGAGGCCGTCCTAAATGAATTCTTGAAGTTATTGGAAATGAGTATCATCTACCCTATATCCGACAGTAAACGGGTAAATCTCGTGCATATGGTGCCGAAAAAGTCGGGAAAATCCAAGTGGTGGAGAATGAGCACAACGAGCGTGCCGACTCGCCTTGTAACTGGTTGGCGCATGTGCATCGACTACCGCAAGTTGAACGCTGCCACGCGCAAAGATCACTTCCCCTTGTCTTTTATTGATCAAATGTTAGAAAGGTTGGCGAGGAAGAAATTCTTTTGCTTTTTGGACGGATATAGTGGGTACTTCCAGATTTTCATGAACCTTGATGACCAAGAAAAGACTACCTTCACCTGCCCATTTGGAACGTATGCATATCGAAGGATGCCATTTGGGCTATGCAACGCCCCCAGAACTTTCCAGCGATGTATGATGAGCATACTTTCAGATATGATCGAGGAGTGCATAGAGATCTTTATGGACGATTTCATCGTCTATGGAGAAGAGGAACCTAGTCCTAAACTATGAGAAGTGCCATTTCATGGTGAGTGAAGGGATTGTGCTAAGCCATCTTGTGTCTGAAGAAGGAATCCGCGTAGACAAGGCCAAGGTGGAAGTCATTGCCAAACTGCCCTACCCAACTAACCAAAGAGAGATTCGAGGATTTTTGGGGCATATGCGGGTTTCTACCGGAAATTTATCAAGGACTTCGCCAAGATAGCACGACCACTCACTCAACTCCTCTAGAATGACGTGCCATTTGAATTTGGTGAAAATTGCAAGAAAGCATTTGAACTACTGAAGGACAAACTGACTAGTGCGCCGGTGATGCAAGGCCCAAACTGGAGCCAACCATTTGAAATCATGTGCGATGCAAGCGACTATGGCCGTGGGAGCTATTCTAGGTCAAAGGTGGGAAATGAAAGCCATGTTATATATTATGACTCGAAGACCCTGAATCAAGCTCAAATGAACTACGACACCACATAGAAGGAGCTCCTTGCAGTGATTTTTTACTTTTAACGATTCTTGTAAGCCTCTAGAAGGTGGAGTATGACAAGAGCCTATGTAAGTGAGAAGTGTGGGCCGTTTCAAATTTTGTTAACCACTCAAAGGGGTGTTCTATGGTCAGAAACAGACACAAACGTGATAACTAATTAGTTTGTAAATAATATTGTGCCAAAGGTATTTCTCAGCATACACCAAGAGGTAATGGTTCAAGGTATCACGTTCACCAGGCTGTCGATATGCTCGATAGTATTGACTATAGAAGGTTCAAAGTCCAAAGCTATCGTTCCAAATGAAATATTATTTCTCAAGAATTAAACTAAGTGTCTGCATGTATTCATTTGTATTTATCCTATGGAGGTTGGTCGAGTAAGTTGGTTTGAGCTTGTAGGGCTCTAACCAATGTGGGAGATTACTGGAAATGGCCAAAGGACTTTGGTCTTTCGTCTTCGACGTGGCCTTTGGCCTTTTGGTTGGTCGTAACCGTTATTGGCTTAATGAGGTGCATTAGTTCATGCAAATCCGAAGAAGTTATCACGGACGAGCCACATGCCAAAGCAGTTATTCTTCTCAACGTCGGATAAAGCTGCGCTTTCCAGATTTCTTTCTCAATCCAGAATCCGATGGTCAAGGCCTTCCGTGTCCCTCCCCTAGGCCTATATATAGGCGTGAGATTTTGAGAGAAAGAAAAGACTTCGCAACGAGATCTCTCTCTCGAAGGTCAGTCTTTCACGCATCTTTTAGGATATTCAGGAGCATTGTTTGCACAAATCTCAGAACTCCGTCAAGTTTGCCGGTGCCTAACGGGTTTGAGGTGCTTTTACACGCTAGGAGGAAGTCGTTCTATCTTTAGGGACGATATCTCAATCCGAGAGTACCCGTCAGGATGTAATTCGTCGTGCGGAAAGAGGACTTTCCTCGACTCGACTTATAATTTGGTTTATTTTATTATATTTTAATTGTAATTTTCATTCTATTTCTATTTTTTATTTCTTTCAATTGTAATAGCAAGAGTACCCCCTATTTAACGGCTTGACTTTTTCCCATATTTCTAACATGTATATATCGAATTACACTTCTATTTATTTTTTGTTAAAGCAACTTATATATACTTTTCTAGAAACAAAAGATTATATAAAAAAGCTCTTGTACTTAATTGATTAGACTGACAACATGCGTCGATTAGTCCTCCAATAAACTATTTTTTTGATGATCTTCAATTAACTAAATTATAAGTCCACGCCCCGGTTAGTTAGAGCATCCGCGTTGACGACTAGTGAGGCGAGCCGCCCGCGAAACCCGACAGCATACCGCCGATGCAGACCAACGAGCTGAAAGCTCGAGCCACGAACATGGCTCTTTGGCCCTATCCACCGCCACGCGCCTCTAAGGTGCATTCATGTCTTTCGTCCAATGAGAGCGAAAGTGTGTCGCACGCACTAGGCGTGCGACGCCACATTTCTTTAGCTGTTTTTATTTTATTTATTTTTATTTTCTGCGCGAAAGGACATCAAACAAGCATTTGACGTTCCCCAAGCACAGTTCGCGATCGTGAAAGCTCCGGGCCGTATGTGGTTCAAAGGCGTGCTAGTCGACATCATGTATACGTGCATTATTTTCCACAACATGATCATCGAGGACGAATGCGATGAAGTGCCTAATCGGGAGGACGAAGACTCAACGGGCACCTCGACCGCTACAGAAGCACCAACTCAAGATGTGCCCTAACCATTTTGCATATTCCAACTCCTTCGTGCGTTGATCCGCGATTGAGAATTACACGACCAACTACAAGCGGATTTAATTGAACACATCTGGAACCGCTTCGATGTTCTCGACAAATGATTTTGATTTTAAATTATATAATTTCTAGCCTTCAATAATGTAATTTTAAGATTTAAATTATGTAATTTTTCTGTTGTCAGTAATGTAATTTTAGGATTTAAAGAAGCACCAACTCAAGGTGCGCCCCATCCATTTCACATATTCCAACCCGTCGTTAGTCAATTTGTGATAGGGAGTTGCACGACCATGTACAAGTGGATTTACTTGAACACATCTAGAACCGCTTCAATCTCTTCGACGAATCATTCAAATTTTAAATTATGTAATTTCCAGGTTTTAATAATGTACTTTTAGGATTTAAATTATATAATTATTATGTTTTCAATAATGTAATTTTAGTATTTAATGTAATTTATCGTCTTTCAATAATGCAATTTTAGAATTTTAATTATACTATTTTTTTATTTTAACAAAATTTGTATTTTAATTGCACAATTAAAAATTATATAAATTATGAAAAAATTAAGAAAATAAGAGATGAATAATGTAAGGAATGAAAAAATTAATACCCTCTATTGCAGGTGTTAAAATTTTAAGAAATGGAGCCCATAAATAATGTAAAAAATAATATAAGATTTAGCCTCCACCGCTAATTGCCTTAAAAGATGTAATTATACGATTACAAACATAAATTATTTATTTATAGGTTCAAAGAGACGACACATAAATAATATAATATTATAAACATACATATTAATATATTCATTAACAGTAATCTATCATTTCAAGCAGATAACACTATCTAAATCAATATACTCTTTGCTTTCTAAGGGAATCAATATCAATTCTAAATTGTACTTGGGATGTGTTTGGTGAAATGGATTTGAAATTGTGTTGGAATTGTAATTTTATGAAATTGAATTTGAAGTTATAATATTCTAATTCAATTCTAAATTCCTTGTTTGGTAAAATTAAATAATTGATATAGAATTATATTGTAATTCTAAATATTTTGTTTGGTATGTCAAAAAATTAACCAAAATTTGATATTAACTTTTCATTGAATAATATATTTGATTTTTTATTTATAATCTATGGTACCAAACACACAGTTCCATAAATATGACATACAATATCTATTTTATATAATCCAAATACATATTCGTAGGCATCAACATATTGTTAGTCCAGTAGAAAATTAAACCGAATAAATCAAACAATTTTATTATCATCAAATGAATAAATATGTTTTGTTCTTCTAAAATTTTTTGAAGAACAAACTACGAAAATTCTAACTAAAGTTACTAAAAATTAGATATAATTTCAATATTAGATGCAAAAAAAAAACTAGAGAGAGGGGGATGGAAGATGGTGGTGTGTGTGAGAGAGAGAGAGAAATGAAGTGTGCGTATGTGTGTGTATGAGAGCAAAAGGAGTGTATGTGTGTGTGTGAGAGAGAGGGGTGTGTGTGAGAGAGAAATAAAGAGAGAGAAAGAGGGTGTATGTGTGTGAGAGAGTGCGTGTGAGAGAGAGATAGAGAAATGGGTGTGTGAGAGAGAGAGGACAAGAGTGAGGGTATGTGTGAGAGAATACACATTAGGAATATGTAATTTCAAATATTTATTTTAATTTTAAAATTCAAATTGTGGAATTAAATGATTTGAAATTAGAATTCAATTACAAATTTAAATATTTTTACAATACAAAATAATGGATTTGAAATTTAGGACTCCAATTTCAAATCTAAACTTTCAATTTCATCGTACCAAACATCCTTTAAATACAATTAAAAATTTCACGATAAGAATTCGAAGCTCTGAAGTCTTAACAAAGTCAACTAGCTAAATTAACAAGTTATCCTACTTCAATTTTTATATTTTTATTTTTTAATGACAAACACGCAGAAATAATGATGTACATATAATTTGTTGAATATTCCAAAGAGAGGCTTCTCATTTGGAGCAGTGAAGTCAAACACAAATATATCTGCAGTCACCATCTCTGCTGATTGAAATTCAACACCACCATTACCAGGTACACCCACCCCCAACCCCACCCCCACCCCCGTGGTCGGCATCTCGTGTATACAGGGGACTGGATGTGTACGTATACGCAGCGTATATGTGTTCACTTGTGCTGCGTCAATTTACCTCTTTTCAACACCGATTCAATTGTTTGATTAGCTTTTCAACTTCCGTTATTGATTGCGTATGCACGAATTCATGATGAAGGTCGCAATCTGTAGATGATTCGTTGGTGCAGTTTTTATTTTTTTAATTATTTTATTCTGTTTGGGGAGATTAGGTTTTTCTTTTTGATTTGTTTTCTGTATTTTAGAAGTTATTCAAGTATGTTTGGCGGGGCATTAATGATTGGCGCTGGTGAATACTAGAAAGTATAATCTGACAACTTTTCACCGAGCTGTAATTTATTATTTTATTGGTGTAATCGAGCTAGTTTTTATACACTATGTTCGTTATGGAATATTTTTTGTTGATTTTTTGTATCTGGTGATTTAGATCATAATCAAAACTTTATAAGAATTTATGGGAGTAGGTTGTTCCGGTAGAAATGGTGTATTGATATGTTTGTTTTATTTGCTGAGGAGATGGTAAGCGGTGGATGATAAATGAGATTAAGCTCATTAATCAGTGACTGAAAGGGAGAGGCAATTTTTTTTAACTGCATTAACAGACTAAATCCTATGTGCTGGGTCGACATTTCCTTGAATTTGTAGGACCGCTTTAAATAAAGGATGAAATCAAGTGGAATAAAATCTAAAACAATATGTATGAGACAAAAGTATAGCTGATGACTTAGTTGAATGCAGCCTCTCCTAATTTGGAGGAGGTGCAACCAATCTATGCTTCAATTTTCTTTAGTGGAGTTATTAATTCAAACTGATGCTTGTTGAGCCTTTTGAATTTTATAAATTATAATATCTCCAAAGTTGTGTGGCAAATTAAAAGGAGCGCTTCCTGTGATTTTTCGTATTGTATATTGTTTTCAGTTATTGCAGTTCTACAATTAGGGCCGTGAATATTCTCAGTTCTCACCAACCTATGTTGTGTTTTTGTGCAGAGATTAAAAGCAATGATCAGAGCGCCAGTGTGTTCAGGTGGATGAATAAGATAATCTTACAGAGATGGGAGGTTGCTGCTGTTGCTGTGCGTCTGATGTAACTGAGCTTAATAGGTCACCTCCATTCTTTCATGTAAGTGCTATTCCATCCCCCTTGTGGGCTTCAGCGCTAGTATAACTGTTATCCTGGCTTTTGTTTGTTACCTTAGTTCCAGTCTAGATTGTTCTAAGCTTACTATGTAGGGGAATGTTCAGTATAAGCTAGCGTAGGATTGTCATATCTTCTAGCAGAACTAAAAGATGAGTAATTATTTGCTAAAGCAAACAGTTCTAGCTAATGCTACATAAAACCTCCAATATAGAGGATTCATTGACAGCTTTTAAATCTAATTGTTGGCAGCTTATGCTTCTAGGATTGTGACTTCATGATTATAGTTGTACCCCATGAACTGGGAAATCATTAAGAACCAAAGCTTTGGGAGTCAACAATTGTTGCAGATTTTGTCACCTTGTAGACCTTCCCTCATTATCGTAACTGATTCACATTTTAATGAGTAATACCGCATTAAATGGGAAACTCAGCGAAATATTTGTGTCTCACTATTTTTATTCTTATTTTTATTTAAGTAAGTTTGACTCCATATAATTTACTTTCATAGTGCATAAACTTGAACAATGTCACAAACTGAAATGGAACTATTTATCTGATTCAAATCTTCCAATGTACACCAAATAAACTCGTTATTCATCTCAAAAGACTAAAGTAAACAAGCAAAGGACTTGTATGATTAAGTTTTCTTAGGGGGCATTTACTATTCAAGATTGATAAAATTCATGATTCAGTATTTTTATCTTCATCACTAGAATATCTCTAACCCTACTCCTTTCAATTGGATATGAATCATACATGCTAGCTCAGATTGTAGAAATTATCAAGGACCTTAGGATATCCCAAAGCTCTAATCCATCTTAGGAAACAGTGGATTAGCCTATAGGCTATACTATATATATATATGTATATATATATATATATTTTATCACTCTTAAGCCAAAGTAATATCATTGATAACACTCTCATCTGTTCTTTGTTGATATAATTATCACTTCTGAGGATGCTAACATTATTTGGTTGGTTCTGTTGTACTGATGTCATTGCATGAAGCATCCAGTGTCTGAAGAGCATGAACCCTTATCATCTCATAATGAAATCTCTACCTTCTCTACTGGGCTATTGGTTGATACAAATCTAGACACATCAGTTCCAGACACTTACCGACCACCTCCTGCGCCTATACCTTATGAAACATATATAGGCCGCCCATCTACACCCTCCAGGAATCAAGAAGGACCTGGACATGAGAATGAAGTGGCTTTGGGAATCACTAACGTAGTGCGTGTCGAAGAGATCAATCGTGGCAGCACATTGGAAACTAAGGTGAAGAAACAACCTGATGAAAATGAAGAGAAGGATATTGACCTTGAAACATCAAAATTAATGGAAGATGAAAGTTCAGATGAGTTTAAAAAGTCCAGCAAAGTTCTTGATCCACCTATACTAGATGAGGATGATTGCCCCATTTGTCTTGAAGGTGCTGACTAACTACATGCTTAAATTTAATTATATGATAATCCTTTCTTGTCAATCAAAATCAGAACATCTTTATGCTTACTGCAGAATATATTGAAGACAACCCAAAGATCCTCACAAAATGTGATCATCATTTTCATCTTGCTTGTATACTTGAATGGATGGAAAGAAGTGATATTTGTCCTGTGTGTGATCAGGTCAGATTTGTTGTGCATATTTTGACTTATCAAACATCTGTTGCTATTTAAATAGAATATTTTGCTACTTAAAATAAACTGAATATTTGCTTTTCTGAATGCAGGAAATGGTTATCAGTCCTGCCACAGGAGTTTAGTTACTGTAAATACTGTATTATGTCTTACCTACTGTGTGATAATAGACGACGATTGAATCTGCTCAGTCTGTCTGCCACATACTTAGCTTGTAGTTTGCTCATGTTGTCTTATGAGATGTCTGTAAATTTGATTCACTTACTTTGGACCATGAGAGGATCTGAAGACTCGAGGAAAAGGGCAAGGAAAAGGAATGAGGGGAAGCTCAAGATTTTGAAAGTTGAAAGGTTTCAGGCAAAGTAGCCGATATGATTTTTGATATTCTTGTGGATATACTGCAAGGCGGTGAAGAACGTATATGGTACTTACTTGACTATGTTGTTCGAAGAGAAGAAGTGTTTTCTTACCCATTGCCTTTGACATTGTTATTACTATTTCTGCAATGGCTTACTTATCCTGCTGCATCAGCTCCCAATGGATTATTCGTCTTTAGCAGGTTCGTATCCTACACTGATTATTGTCTGTGTCCTACAGTGAAACTTCAATCTCCCTCTTTCAGAAACAATCATCCAGGGTTGTCGTGGTGAAGGTTGTGTTGTAGTTAGATGTAAAGATCATGATTGCAAGGATTCATTTGTATAGAAGATACAAATTTTGGCTGGCAATCTCATGCCTAATTAGTTTTTCTGAGTCCTTGCAACACCAGTTGTTTTCCTATTGTGATATCCGACGATATGTCTTGAAATTCTTTCGAATTGGTATCATATAACTCAGTACACAAATGGCTTCAATCCTTGTTTTCTGACATTTCCAAATTGTGGGAGAGTTTTCTGTATGATCTGCATGTGTTTTTTTTTTTTTGGAAAAGAGTATCTACGTTGACACTTGACAGCAATTGTTTTCCTATTTCTGAGAGAGTGTTTCTCTCTCTGTTTTAATTTTGTTATGGAACTTATCCTTTTTAAAGTCACAATTCACACACATCCACACTCGCGCTGATATTGATCGCCCAGGATGGTCAGCTCAAAACGTCGAGTACCCAAAGTCAAGAGAAGTAATACTTTGGGTCTCTTTATTGTCATTCACTAATTAAGATTGGTTATTTGCTTTGATAGGAGTTTTTAGTTTATCTCTAAGTATTTTGAATTGTAGTAGGATTAGGAGTCTGTTTCTTTTGCTAAAGTCCCCTTGAGGTTAGAGAGTAGGTGTGTTCAGAATTTGGTTGTATCGGATGTGATACGGGGCCTCGCCAGAGGAATATTCAGTTGTTTTTCTTATTTTCTGGCAATTCTATTTAGTTATTTTACAATTGGTGAGAATTAATTTTCTTTTGTGCTTTTCGTCAAATAGTTGGTTTGCTCGTTTTGCTGCCTTTACTCCATATCAATTTGGTGTGGTGAATGTATCATTGTGGTGAACACACGTAGCGTGGATTCGCGCATCGACAGATTAGAGAAGGTAGTGGTTGCTATTTCTGCCCATATCGATGTCGTCGTTGCCAAAAGCATGAAGACTCAACTGGGCGCTCTCCTCGATTCCCGGTTCGAGCCCCTCTTGCAAAACATCCATGCAAACAACGGGCAAACAGATATTGGAAGCTGCCGATAAATTTTCCCCGCCTCCGCCACACAGGCCTACCTCGATGGATCCCCCGCACACATCGGTTGTGCTCGCCTCGACTGCAGCCTATGTTTTCAGCCATGTTTCTCCATTCGGACGCACACGGTTGTTGGTCCTTCCATCGTTCGACGAGTATTCCTTCCAATATAGTGAGAAAATTGCATTGTCGTTCGCACAAGTCCAGACATGAGGCTTGTACAACCACATAGGACGCAGCTTATGATATATCACTCTTATTGATTGATGTTTGAACAGTTTGAGGGGATCATGGAGTATGCAAAGGAGTTCAAGAATTTGTGGTCAAATCCTTTTCCAGTAATGGAGTACTAGGAGAGCTCTATGTGGCAATCCTGTGTCACGCTACGGGTGCACTATCGTTTCAAGTGATGTGAGCATGAGCACGACATGATGAAGACAAAAAGGGCCAAGAAGAAATAGAGCAATGGATTGAGAAAATGGCCAAAGACAGGCTGTTTGACCATGGGGAGCACAAGGTGTTTCATCAAACAGTGGGTATGCAATCGATTGAATGCCAGTCACGTCTCACAAATGGGAGAAGCAGGCTGCAGACATGTCTGTTAGGTGGAGATAAGTTTCCTTAGTCTAGCCTTGTGGAGAAGGTTGTTTCGACCACGGAGGCAATTGATATCGATCGCCCAAGATGGTCAGCCCGAGACATCGAGTATCCAAAGTCCAGAGGCGTAATACTTTTGGTCTCTATATTGTTATTCAGTAATTAGGATTGGTTATTTGCTTTGATAGGAGTCTTTAGTTTATTAAGTATTTCGAGTTGTAGTAGGAATATGAGTTTGTTTCTTTTGAGGACTAGGAATATGTTTCTTTTGCTATATAAACCCCCTTGTGGTTAGAGAGGGGGGTGTGTCCAGAATTTAGTTGTATCGGATGTGATCTGAGGCCTCACAAGACGAGCATTCGTTTGTTTTTATTATTTTCAAGAAATTTCATTCAATCATTTTAGCATACAATTGGTGAGCATTATTTTCTTTTCGCGCTTTTCGTCAAATAATTGGTCTGCTTGTTTTGCTGCCTTTACTCCACATCACATGCATATTAAATGAAACATACTCTTAATATATTGATTGAAAGTAAAGCATTTTACCAATTAAATTGTATTTCATCATCAGAAACTTATCTAAATTAATATGAAAGATGTTTATGAAATTTAGTTCGTCTATTATATTCCTAATGTATAATTAACTCATTTTGAATAATTCAAAATATGACCACCTTGACTAAATGCTTGCTAAACGAATGCCGTCGAAGCACAGACAACGATGCTTTGCAGTCACGAGATTAAATAGACCTATTTGACCCATACACTACAAAAGGTTGAATTGTCATCTTATTCCTGTTGTAACCCTTGTGATGTTTCTGTGACGTTTAATCTTACACAAATTATTTTTTATTTTCTATTCCCAAAACAGTGGAACTTAGGGCAGCATTATCACTACCGCGTTTGGGGAAGGAAAAGGGGCCGCCGTGTTGGGGCAGCGTTGGAGGGGGGCTAGACCTCAACGCAGCCGCGTTGCGGCAGTGCTGCAGCCCCCATTCCGCCGCATTTCAATTTTTAAAAAAAAATTGTGCGGTGCAATGTGTTGCAGGTGTGTATTGTGTGGTGCAACTGGATGTCACGTGATTGATTAACCCTTCTATAAAATCAGACATCTTCTTCTCACTTTTCTCAACTTTCATCCCCTTTCTTCCTCACTTTTGTTCCTCTCTTTTCCTCACATTTCTTCCTCTTTCTTCTCTCATTTCAATGGATCCAAATTACGACTCTTCGAGTTCTGATTCAGATGAAATGGATAAGATGATGGAATTGATGTTGAAGTCGCACCATATGAGGAAAGCAGAACATGCTCGAGCTGTGCGTCCTCGAGCTCCGAGAACTTACATACACCGGGAGTGGGAAATTGTCGATCAATGCCTCATCACCAGTTATTTCTCTGACGAGCCACGGTGGGGTGCAGTTGTGTTCCATCGGCGGTTTCGCATGAGCAAATCCTTGTTCCTGCGCATTGCAAACACGTTGGCAGGACGTGTCAACTATTTCCAGCAGCTCCCCGATGGTACATGCCGCGACAGACTCTCCGACGCTGCTGAAGTGCACGTCGGCGATTCGCCAATTGGCATACGATACCTCATCGGACATGTTCGACGAGTACCTCCATATCTCAGAAGCAACAGGTCGGGACTGCCTCAAGGCATTTTATTGCGGTATCGTCGTGGCCTATCGCGTTACGTTTCTAAGAAGGCCCACGGTGCAGGATGCCCAAGCATTGATGAATATGCACGAGAGGCGTCACGACTTTCCCGGTATGCTCGGCATCATCGACTGTATGCACTGGAAGTGGAACAATTGCCTGTCGGCATGGAGAGGTGGCTTCACCAGTGGATACAAGGGCACCCGTCCAACGATAATCCTAGAAGCAGTGGCTGACCAACGATTATGGATTTGGCATGCATTCTTTGGCGTGACCGGCTCGAACAACGACATCAATGTTCTGAACTAGCCACCAATCTTCAACGACATGTGCGCTGGTCGGGCACCGGCTGTCGAATTCACAGCCAATGGGCGAAAATACAACATGTGATACTACTTGGCCGATGGCATATATCCAAAGTGGCCGATGTTCGTCAAAAAGATTGCGTGTCCCACAGGCCCGAAGAGAGCATTGTTTGCTCAAAGGCAGGAAGCGGCACAAAAGAATGTTGAGCGAGCTTTCGGTGTATTCCAAGCACGTTGGGCCATAGTGAAAGGTCTGGCCCGTACGTGGAAACAATCATGTATCGGCGACATCATTTATGCATGAATTATCATGCATAACATGATAGTCGAGGATGAAGGAGTAGACACGGCTAATTG
Source organism: Monilaria moniliformis (assembly GCA_034509125.1). Classification (NCBI taxonomy): domain Eukaryota; kingdom Viridiplantae; phylum Streptophyta; class Magnoliopsida; order Caryophyllales; family Aizoaceae; genus Monilaria; species Monilaria moniliformis. The sequence continues at coordinate 2,804 of JAYDZE010174446.1, read as the reverse complement.
GGGCGACGACGAACCCGGATCTAGCTCGGGAGTGGCCACCGAGAGTCCATCTCAAGGTGCACTGCTTGAATTTCGAGATTATCTGAGTCAGTGTGTTTCTGTTCGCGAAGAACGAACATACGGCCGACTTCAACAAGATCTCATTAGAGAAATTTGGGCTACAACTGAATTGAAGCAAGATATCATCTATGTAATATTTATGAATTTTTATAATGTCATTTTCGAATTTTAAATAATGTAATTTAGGATTTGAAATTATGTAATTTGAAATTTTAATTAAGTACTTTTCGAATTTGTTGTCTTTATTTTACAAATTAATTAACTAAAATAATTAAATAAAATTGTAGAATTAAAAAATGATAAAATGATAAAATGATTAAAAAAAAATTGAGTTGTGGTTGATTTGAGGCTGAATTGTTTGAGACTGGGATAATGGTGTTATGGCTGAAAAGTGAAATACTGATGTGATAACTGAAAATTGCGTTGTGGCTAGTTTTTTTTTTGAATTGGAATAAAGATGCCCTTAAAACTCGTATTATGATTGTATTTCCTTTCTTTATATAATAACAAAAGAACCAACGGTTGTGTTATTGTGCAATGCAATTGTACTACTTTCTTATTTCTTAGTTATGTTACTTGTGTAGGAGGGCCAAATTGTTTATCTCAATAATTTTCTAACATAAAGATTATAAACACAAAACAGAGACTTGGGAATATATTTCCACTTTAAACGAAACACGAAACTTAACTTGGTTCAGAACCGGCAGCGTGAAATTTAGACAAGATGATGATGATGATTAAAGATATTAATTAACAAAAAATATAGGATTAATCATATAGGGCGCACTCCTGGGCACGGATCAAACCGGCCTTATCAGTTTTTTTTTTTTTTTTTTTTAATAAGAATAGCTTTTATATATTAAACAGTAACTTGTATTAAGAACAACTATCACTCTTGCAATAATTACTTTTAATAATAACAAGCGCCATTTTTTATTTGAAACACACTGTGATTTTTATTCATAAAAATAGTTAATTTTATTCATAAAACAATTATTTATATTCATAACAATATTTACTTTTTAAAATGCAACTCTTAATTAAGAATCATAACTTTTAACAAAATAATTTTGATGTACAAAAATAATAATATTTTTTGTAGCTCATAGTGAAAGAGAGCCTTCCCAAATTTCAGTATTTTAACAAATGTCATTATATTCATGTTTTCACTTTAAAAATCTATAACTTTTAAAAAAATTGATTTTTTTAAGCCATAATGATGTCTAATTAATGCCTTGCATAACAAAATCTAATGATGGAATGATGAATAACCACACCAGATTCTTAGGTAAACTTTTTTATTCCACCTAAAATTCCAATAAGGTGATTCATCATTTTGTTGCCCAATTTTGCAATGTGGTGTACAAATCAAACTCTTTTCAAAATAGGAATTTTTTGAAGTGAAAATGTGAGTTAAATATATTTTTTTAAACTATAAATTAGAAACAGAAAACATGAAAATATTCTCCATTTTAAGTATCTATGTGCTTTTTCCATAATTATTACTAAAAACAAATTTTCATAATTTTACCTATAAATTCTAAATTACGCACTTCTTGTTCCTGAATAATTAGATTTTACTCTTTTATTTATAGATGTGAGGTAACATATTTTAAATTTACATTCAGTTTGGTCCATATAGCCAATGGTTTCCATTAAATCTAGCACTAAACTACATATTCAACCAAAATAGATAGAAAACAGTGCAAAAAAGAACCGAGTATCAACTCCACTAGGAGAAAATGTGAAGGTACAGAACCCAATCACCCAAGTAGTGTTAAAATAAGGAATTTGTTAAACAATACAGAGGAAGAATGGGAGAAGAAAATAAAAGTGAATGATGTCTTTCTATAAAATAATCGTTTTCACATTCAGATTCAAACTCAACTAAGTATTAGAAGAAAAATTAGTATAATCATACAGAGTAAAAAGCAAATTAAATCTGAGAGCCCCTAATATGCATACAGAAATAAAAAAATGCAAGAATCAAATACATCCAAATACATCAAAACTGAGTTATTGATCCTTCATAGATAGAAAGATTACAGTAGATAACCAATGAAAAGCGTTTCAATCTCAGAGATGACAGATTATGAAAATAAACAAAACCTATATCCACAATGAAAACTGCAACAGATCCCCCAGGAATCAAAGAAATGGACCGAGACGACGAACCTGCTAACTTTTGAGGAGGCTCTCAATCACTTCAAAGAAAAGAGGAGCCATTTCCAGGCCTGTAGTTTTTATTGCACATTTGAGACCAGGGACGCCAACAGCTGCTGTAAGTTCAATCAGGAAAGGGATTCCTCGAGGAATCTTGGCAGAGAGATACAACACGTCCTCATTTGAGTGCTTGCGCTTGGCAATAAAGAACATATTGGATACAGCCAGCCGGTCTAATGTTGCTTCAACGCTAGTCATCACAACTGTCGGGAAGTCCTTGGAGATCTCATTTGTATCAGGTAAAGATTTCCATGTCTGGGTGATTGGCAGGAGAAAAAGCATTAATTCCCACAATAAGTTATTGCAAGTAGCTCGACAAATGGAGTACCAGCAGATGAAACACCCATGCTGGCAAATGTAGAGTTCGAACTACAATATGCTTAGCAAAAAAATAATCCTGACATTATATACTGCAGACAGATTCAGAATACCCATACCTCAAGAAATGAGGATCGCTCCATTCTTCCATCTTCTGCAAATAATACAGACAATGGAATTTTGTCATTGAAATACCACACAGG